>JUFY01028762.1:0-10505 GCA_001855655.1 Leptopilina clavipes | reverse complement strand
TAGAGTTAAATTTTACTAATAAATAGTAAAAAAAAATTTTTTCTACTAATTTATTAGTAAATTTTAACTAATTCAAAAGCAAAAAGTGAGTCACTAGTTCAAAAGCAAAAAGTGAGTCACTAATTCAAATTAGTTAAAATGTTTACTAATTAAAATTTAGAGAGCATTAAAAAATGATCATAAAGAAAAATTAAATGACCTTCCAAGGGCGTGAAAAGTGGAAAACAAAAAAAGATGTTAATAGGAAAAAAAAGTTGTTTTAACTTTTAGAAGATAGAGAGATTTTTAGTCGAGGTTTCTGATGGTGAATCTTCTGTCTGCCAATATTAAATCCATTCGTTGCTCTCCCTGATTGATGTTCACCTAGGTCAAGTTAGTTGCTGTCAAACCCATTTCAGGACGCACCAATACCCCCCCCCCCCCAAAAAAAAAAAAAAAAAGAGACAAAAAAATAAAGAAAAAAAAACCTTATCCCACAGCCGATTTAGCTTTTCTTAAAAAGGTCTGATCGGACATTTATCGTACTTTGATACCTTTTTCGTTAAGTTCACCGCCACTCCCAGCTCAGCATTATTCGATGCTTTAGCGGTAAACCTTTATGACTATAGAGGGGATTCGCGAACAAAAACCTCAAGGGAATTCTCTCTTCTCGACCCCCTTCTCCCTCCCCTCTCTCATTCTATTAAACCATTGCGTTTTATTTATATGAAAATTTCGTCCATTTTCAAATCCACCTGCGATCTACAATGTTTAGGAAATTGAACATTTTTTTGCCCCTGGTAACAAAAAAAAAAATAAATTGCTTTATTGATTGTTATTAAATGTGCCTGAAATGGTACAAATAAATATGTAATAATATCCATTGTGGGTAGAATTTTTCTTTAAATATAATTTACAGTTATTTTATTATAATAATTATTATAAATTATTATTACAATTATTATAATTTATAATTTTATGTAACATTTATTTAATATTTGTTTAAATATTATTTTACAATAATTTCAAAATTTTATTACATAATTATTTTGAATTATAATGTTTTATATGTTGATTTACAAATAAATAATATTAATTAATTAATTAATTAATTAATTGACATTCTAGAAATTGAAGCTAAAAAATAATTGCAGTTACAAATTATTTTTAATAAGAAGTTTATTTACTTATTTCTTTAATAAGAAATTACAAGTATTATTAAAATTAATTTTAATTAAATGTGGAATTTAAATAAAATATAAATTAAATTATAATTAATTTTCAATTATGCAATTTGATTAAAATTAATTTTTCACAATTATAGAAAATAATTTTCAATTTCGAAACAAAAAAAAATTTGGTTTTGGACAAAAACCAATAGTAAAAAAAAGAGAAAAAAATATTTTAAATAAAAAACAAATTAGAAGGTAAATATGAATTTATTAATAAATTACAAAGTTACTAATTGGTATAATTATAATAATTGGAAAAAAGAGAAAAAAGGAAAGTGAGAAAAGTTTTTAAACTTCTTTTTCGACGAACTTTACTCTTCTTATATTATTTACCTCAGTATTCGCGTGAATTTCATGACAAAGTGACGTTCGCAAAACGTTGGCGGTTTACATTTTATATTCAATAAACTTCATTTTTTTTAAATTGAAACCTTCGATAATTTTATACAGAAAAATTAATTTCTAGTTTTTTTTTGTTTGTTTTTTTCTTGTTTTTTTTTTTGTTAGTGGGAAAATATATTTCATTTACCTCTATAATTTTTTCCCCGCTTTGAAGTTGTAAGTTTCAAATTTTTCGTTGCGGAACTAAAAACTTTTTTCATGTCATTATAAAGAAAACAACACTTTTTCGTAATACTGAAAGTTTACCACTTTGAAAATTTAATTACAGGCTAAATTAAATTTTTCCAGAGTCTTTTTGTTGTATAATTTTTTTCCTTTCAATATATATGTCAATTTTTTTTTTTTTTTTTTTTTTTTTTTTGAAAAATTTTATTACTTTTCAAGAACCTCTTGAGAGTTAAAAAAAATTGTACATAAATTAAAAAAAATTAACTATCACAAATATTATTATTGTTATAAATCCCGATCTGTCTAAATACAACAAGCAACCATGTGAGTCTCCCAAGTGACTATGTTTAATCTTCTATAATAAAGGGGGGAAAATACTCGTCAATAAAATCATTCTCAATGAAATAAATTGAAACTATTTTATTTAATGTCGTGATCAATCTACTTTATATTTCGGTTGAATGAACTCATTATATTAAAAAGAAAGTAAGTGTATTGAAAAATTCCCCATTTTTTAAATCAGAACAAATTTTTTGTACCAAAAAAAAATATTACCAACAAGATTTATCTCTTTAATTCCCATGGAATATTTCAGGAATATTTCAGAAATTTTGTTCCACAAATATTTTATTTAAATATTAAAAAATATATTTCATTTGAATATTGAAAAAACAATCCACTGGAATGTTAAGAATGTTTCGTATTGGAATATTTGAGAATATTGAACTTACGTATTAAAGAATATTTGCTTTGAATATTGAACAATATTTCACTCTAGTATTCCAAAATACTCCATTGGAATATTTACGAATATAGGCTTTGAGTATGAAAAAATATTCCCCTGGAATGTAAAGAACATTCCTTATTGGAATATTTAAGAATATTCCTTATTGGAATATTTAAGAATATTCTTTATTGGAATATTTAGGAATATTCCTTATTGGAATATTTAAGAATATTCCTTATTGGAATATTTAAGAATATTGCATTTAAATATTGAAAAATATTGATTTGGAATATTAAAGAATCTTTCTTTGGGATATTAAAGAATATTCCACTCTGACATTCGAAAATATTTCATTGGAATATTGCAAAATGTTCTTAATGGATTATTAAAGAATATTCCACTGGACCATTTATAGAAAACAGAAGTTGAATATCGAAGAATATTCCACTGGAATGTTAAAGAATGTCATGAATATTCCGTATTGGAAATTGGAATATTCATGAGATTTTGAAATACAAAGAATGTAAAGTGAAAAATATCCAATTATTAATCAGATACATTCTAAGATTAATATCGCAAAGCGCGACTTTGTGAATTGTGTAATCATTAACGAATTTTTGTGAAGGATATAGATATTAAAAATGTAACAATTTCACGTGTCCCAAGGGGAAATGAAATGCGACAGGGAACAATTTATTTGGATTTATCGCAGTGACGTTCTGACCATAAGTGGTGTGTGGACCCGACGAGTGCAGCAGCATTGTCCTTTACGTAATGACGATGCGGTTAATTACTGCGTACACGTCGCTGACACTAACGACATACCGTATTACTTCCGTATATAAGCATTGTTATAATACGCATAACTCCGACAACATTATTTTTCCAATTCACTTTTCCTGCATTACACTCTTGTGATATTATATTATAGTAATAAATTTGAATTTCGAAGAATTTTTCCTTGTTCTTCTCTAAAATATTATCTCAATAGCACGGAATAATCCATTGGAAAATTGGAAATATATTTCAAAGGAATATTCCATTAAAGCAGTAGGAATATATTCCAAAGGGATATTCCATTCACATTCCTAGGAATATTCCATTAAGACATTAGGAATATATTCCAAAGGAATATTCCATTCACATTTCGGGAATATTCCATTAAAGCAGTAGGAATATATTCCAAATGGATATTCCATTCATATTCCTAGGAATCTTCCATTAAAGCAGTAGGAATATATTCCAAAGGGATATTCCATTCACATTCCTAGGAATATTCCATTAAAGCAGTAGGAATATATTCCAAAGGAATATTCCATTCATATTCCTAGGAATATTCCATTAAAGCAGTAGGAATATATTCCAAAGGGATATTCCATTCACATTCCTAGGAATATTCCATTAAAGCAGTAGGAATATATTCCAAAGGAATATTCCATTCACATTCCTAGGAATATTCCATTAAAACATTAGGAATATATTCCAAAGGGATATTCCATTCACATTCCTAGAAATATTCCATTAAAACATTAGGAATATATTCCAAAGGAATATTCCATTCACATTGCGGGAATATTAAAATGTCCGAATTTTTGATTATGTTGGAATATTCAAAATACTCGATTGAAATAGTTACGAATATTGAATCTGTGTATGGAAGAATATTCCACTGGAATGTTAAGAATATTCCTTATTGGAATATTTAAGAATATTTCATAAATATTTAAAAAAAATTTGTTTTAAATAATAAAGAACATTACAATTGAATATTCCTACATTAAATTCCAAAGAAATATTCAAAATGTCGGATATTTTAATATTACAAGAATGTGGATGGAATATCCCAAGAATGTTAAAATTGAGGACATTTTGAATATTCATTTTTGAAGTTCAGGAATATTCCTCAGAAGTGTTATCTGAATTTTTATAAAATATTTCGATGATGTATTTTTACAATATTCCCAAGGAACATTCCAATCGTAGAAGATTTTAATATTCCTGGAATACGGATATGGATTAATACCTGGAAATTTGAATATCATTTTATTTATAAATTATTATTTGTTGAGTAATGTAAAATCTAATAGAAATGGAATATTTGCAACGTGAGGGTAATAAATTTAATTAAAGACAGAGTCGAATATTACGTTTGTGATGTGTAGATGGAAATCGACCTAGAAATCAAACGGAATGAATAATTTTACTTCGGTTAACAATTTGCTTAGATGGTCTAGACTGCTAATTTTCCAGTTATTCCAGTTCAAACTGAGAAATTCCAAAGCAGAAACTATTCTGTGGTCTGAAAGATTATAACTATATATATACACGTATGTGTGTGTGTGTGTGCGTCTCGGTTCAAGGCACAGTTTCAACTTTCAACAATTTTCTTCTTAACAAATTTTCCTCGAAACAGTGACGAAAATTTTCCATGGTTAAAATTTTTTTAATAAATATTCCAATGAGAAAAAATTTTTAAGACAAAAAATTATTTTTACCTCCAACAATTGTACGGGAATATATTTCGTTTTTGAAGAAAGTATTCCATTCAAAAGGAAAAATATTAATATGTAATATTCTTGAAAATATTAGTTACTACTGATAATCAATTTTTAATGAATTTTTATGTTTCGTCTGACTAAAATCTGATTTACAGTACTTAAAAGTATATTAGAAGAATTTAGAAAAATTTTGTCTGATTAAAACTGACTTTTACTACTGTTATCAAATTTTTAAGTATTTAAAATACTTGTCTGACTAAAATATTCTATTACTACTGATTTTACTGCTGATTATTAAAGAATATTCCACTGGAATGTTAAATAAAATCTGCAATTTGATTTTAAAAACATTTTGTCTGATTAAAAAGGCTTTTTACTACTGATAATCAATTTTTAATGAATTTTCATGTTTTGCCTGACTAAAAACTGACTTATACTACTTAAAAAAATATTAGAGAAATTTAGAAAAGTTTTGTCTGATTAAAACTGACTTTGACTACTGTTATTAAATATTCAAGCATTTAAAATACTTGTCTGACTAAAATATTCTATTACTACTGATTTTACTACTGATTAATATCTGCAATTTGATTTTAAAAACATTTTGTCTGATTAAAAACGTATTTTATTACTGATAATCAACTTTTAATGGATTTCCATGTTTCGTCTGACTAAAAACTGATTTACACTACTTAAAAGTATATATTACAAGAATTCACAAAGGTTTTGTCTGCCAAAAATTTATTTTTACTACTGATATCAAAGTTTAAAGCATTTACAAAACTTGTCTGACTAAAATATTATTTTACCACTGATTAATATCTGCAATTCAATTTTCAAAAGAATTTGTCTGATTAAAGCTGCCGTTTACTACTGATAATCAATTTTTAATGAATTTTCATGTTTCGTCTGACTAAAAACTGGTTTACTTTACTTAAAATTAAAATTATATTACAAGAATTCAAAATATTTTTAAACAAGTGTTTGAGTAATATTTTTTTGGAAAAAAATGTATATTTATAGAAAAAATATTAATTAGAATTAGTATAATAAAAAAGGGAATGGAGGAAATTTTTTTTTTTAGTGAAATGGGATATTTGCCTGGTTTCTTAAGATGGAAAATTACAAACGTGAAACTCTAGTAAAAGCATTTTGTGACAGGTGTAAGAACGAGAATCTTGGTTTGAAATCCCTGTAATTCAAGAGTTAAGAGCTTCTTCGATCTGGGTCTTTAGTGAATAAGAAAGTCATTAGTGTAAGACGTGAAGCTTACTATATCTCTCTTTCTCTCTCTCTCTCTCTCTCTCTCTCTCTCTTTCTCTCTCTCTCTTTCTCTCCCTCTCTTTCTCTTTCCATATATATATACATCTTTACACGACATAATTAAACTCTGTTTATATATTCAATAATAATTATTAAAGCTCGACCTCGTTAAATTTACTAAAACCATAAAATGAAATCTTGAATTGAGGACAAATTTAATCCACATATTTAATTTGAGACGAAAATTGTTTTCTTTCTAATTTACCCCTCATTGCGAGGCTTTATCCGATTTTCGAGAAAGAAAAAGAAGAAAAAAAACTATATAATACCACAAAAGCATCAGGAGGGAAATGAAAATTTAAAACTCCCAAGAGAGGGGGAAATTTAATTTGAAATTTCTGTTTTTAATTTATTTCTTAAATTCGTCGCATTATTTTTTTTTTCAATTTTCGAGATATTCACTTGAAATAGAAATCTGAGCGTGAGGGGAAAAAAAATTAGTGAGCAAAAGAAATCTTTTCTTCACGTGTAAAATTGTTTAAAAAATAATTTTATTTTTAATAGAAAATTTTCTTTTTTAGAAAAATTTATCTTTGATAATTGATACTAATTGAACAAAATAATTCTTTATAAATTTGTATTAACTATCAATTTTATTTTTAATTTTATTTTTTCTAATTATATTTTTAATAGGAAATTTTCTTTTTTAGAAAAATTTATCTTTGATAATTGATACTAATTGAACAAAATAATTCTTTATAAATTTGTATTAACTATCAATCCTATTTAACACTGTCTCATGATTCTTATACTCTATTCAACACACTACACGAGGGGGAAATTTTTTTAAAAAATTATCAGAAACAAGATGAATTTTAATTTTTCTTCCTTGTTGAAAGAAAGTCAAAAGAGACTTGTCATGATAATAAAGTTGTTGCTGTTTTTTTTTTTTTTTTTCTCTTTTGTTGGTGAAAGTAGTTGCCTACTGTATACATATATAAAAGAGAGAGAGATAGAGACAGTTTCGCATTTTTCTTTCGAGTTTCTCTTCCCTTGGAATTGTCTTAAGATTTTTCACAGCACTTTACCCGCCACAGGAGGCGACTCCGCCCTCTCTTTCTCGCAATCATCTCTCGCGCGCTCTCACTGTGCGTTTTGTAGCAAAACTTGAACGCTTTTTACAAGGAAAAAAACTTCACTTGTGGAGAAAAATCCAGACAATTTTCTGCAAACTCTTTCGAAAAACTAGTATAGTAGTAGAATATATATATACATATGACAAGAGGGAATTTTTTTTCGCCAGCGAATCACTTCTCTCAATAAAGAAAAATATCATAATCTTTGTAAAAGTATAAAAAGAAAAATTTATACATTATTCTAAATTATCAGAGTTTTTATATTATATTATCATGGTTCTTGTGGAATATAGAAAAATATTTTATAATATTCCTTAAATTTAATAGAATTTTTTTTGTCTCCTAAATTTTTTCTTCATCCTTTTTCATTTTTTCTTTTTTTTTTTTTTCTTTGAAATTTATGATACTTTTTTTTAATAATAAAAGGAAGAAAAGTCCTGCTTTTAATTGCTAATATGAGAATTTAATTGTATTTTCACGCAATAAATGAACTTTAAATCTCATGTGCCGAAATTCAAGTCTAAGATTAACAATTTAATTATATTTTACTGCACTGTGATTTAGTGCTCGCGTATAAAAGCATTTAATTTAGTTCAACGAGTTGTTCAGCAGGAGAGTATGAGCGAATGTATTCGCATTTTAACCTATCGTTGAAGAAAGTAGGAAAAAACATTTTTTCTTGAATTTCTTTTTTAATTTTTCAATTTCATTGAACTTTATTATGGCAAATATTGTTACATTATTGATATTCACTTGTTTTCTACACATATTAGTTTAGAAAAGAATATTTTTAATTAAAAATTTTTCAATAATTGTATTTTCAATAGAAAATATTTTTTTTTTTTATTGAATGTAAAATATTTTTTTAATTCAAAGAAGCTTTTTCGAATCAAAGAAATATTCTTGTTGTAAAATATTTTTTAATTCATAAAAGCTTTTTCGAATCAAAGAAATATTTTTGTTGTAAAATATTTTTTAATTCAAAAAAGCTTTTTCGAATCAAAGAAATATTTTTTTTTGTAAAATATTTTTTTAATTAAAAAAAGATTTTTCGAATCAGAGAAATATTTTTTTTTGTAAAATATTTTTTTAATTCAAAAAAGCTTTTTCGAATCAAAGAAATATTTTTGTTGATCGCATACTGATAATAAATGTAGATAAGTAATTAAATCAGGGAGCAAATAAATAAATGGACAAATAAGTAAATTAATCAATAAAAAAAATTAATTAATAAGTAATAAAATAAGTAAATAAATAAATAAGTAAATTATTAGATAAATAAGTAAGTAAATAAATTGGCAAATAATTTAATAAACAGAAGTAATTAAATATAGTGGTATCTATAGTAAGTAAGTAAGTAATTAAGTAAGTGTATAAGTAAAAATAAATAATTAAATAAATAAGTAAATAATAATTAAATAAATAAGTAAATAAGAAAGTAAATAATAAGAAAGTAAATAAGTAAATAAATAAATAATTAAATAAATACTTAAATAAATAATCAAATACTACTGATTAATATTAATTTTTATTGTTTTATTGTTTTATTGTTTATTGTTCGTAAATTAATTTTATTAATTAACGATTATTTTCTCTAATTTGTAAATTAATGATAAAAAAATTTGCGAGTTGATAAAATTGAAAAAGTACCTGTTTACTTTTGTTTGGCACTAATATAAAATGTTATTGAAATTGTACGATTTCTGAAAATAACTTAATCCTGTGTGTGAAAATCCTATTATTGTAAATTGAAAGTAAATCGGTTTATTTTTTCCATATTATCCCCAATTTCTGAAAGCTTTTAAATTTTCAATAAATTTAGAGAGAGAGAGAGAGAGAGGGAGGGAGCTTTTATAAAAATCTACCAGAAATGGAATATACACTCAAGAACACACCAGGAATATTTAAATCTAATTTTAGATAAGCTTCTTATACCAAAATAGTATTTTTTTTTCTCTATTTCTTATTTATATTTACTGCGAAATGTGTATTTGAATCGTGAAATTTTTAAAGTGAATTCGTTTTAGAAATATGTTTCCTCCAATTTTGAACTAAAAATTATTCGAGGCGAATTTTTTTCCAATCTACTTGAAATTGGAAAACATTTTGTCTGATTAAAAACGCCTTTTACCACTGATAATAAATATGAGTTTTTCTTTTTAATTTTTCTCTCATTGAAAACTGATTCTGACTACTTAAAATAATATTAAGAAAAATTTTATCTTAAATTTACTTTGACTAAACTTATTTTTCTTCTGGCAGGAAAAAAAAATGTTCACGACTTAGGAAATTTGGTAAATTTTTTTTTCCCCTTTGAATTTGTTTTTAAAATATATGTGAAAAATACAGAGAAAAGTGGAGTGCTGGAAAAAGGAGAAACATAAAGTAGTCGAGAAGTAATATGGAATATGTAGTGGTGCGCGCACCTTCGGGGCAGGGTGACTTTCCAATTTGGATTTGTATAATAGAAGGCAATAAGCGGTACCGTCGCTCTTACGAATGAGCGCTCGTTTTACTTGCCGATCCCCCAAGGAGAGACACGTGGAATGGAAAACGAAAATTGCGGCATCGCGATAGCAATACCACCATCGACTATTTATCAGCGAAAATTACGGCGAAAGTTTGTTGCTTCACTTCCGGTCACGTAGTTGTTGCATTCGTAAATTTTACAAATCAACTTTATTTATTTATATTTATTATATACATATAGATGCAAATATGTCGATATTATAATTTACTTTCGAGATAAGAACATAATTTTCATTTCGCGAGTGAAAAATTATTTTTTTCGAATAAAAATAAAATAAAAAGAAAATCTATTTAAAATTCTGTATTTTTATTTTTTTTCTAACAGTGAGTTGCAGTTATCGACGAAGTTAAAAATAATTAGTAAAGGGATAATTTAAGTCAACGATGATTTTCAATTGTTTGAAATTAATAAACAAGTGGTAACAATAGAATTTTAGTCAGACACGACGTTTTAATTCTTAAATTTTTGATAACAGTGGTAAAAGGCGTTTTTATTCAGACAAAATATTTTTAAAATTACATTGCAAATATTAATCAGTCGTAAAATCAGTGGTAAAAGAATATTTTAATC
>JUFY01028761.1:0-12272 GCA_001855655.1 Leptopilina clavipes | reverse complement strand
GACTTTGATTTTGATTTTGAGTTGAATTTGACTCAAAGTTTGACCTTGATCATGATTTTGACTTCGATTTTGACCTTGATTTGGATTCAGACTTCTATTTTGACTCAAAATTTAACATTGATCATGATTTTGACTCCGTTTTTGGCATTAATTTTGATTTTGAGTTCGAATTTGACTCAAAGTTTGACCTTGATCATGATTTTCACTTCGATTTTGACCTTGATTTGGATTCAGACTTCTATTTTGACTCATAATTTAACATTGATCATGATTTTGACTCTGTTTTTGGCATTAATTTTGATTTTGAGTTCGATTTTGACTCAAAGTTTGACATTGATCATGATTTTTACTTCGATTTTGACCTTGATTTGGATTCAGACTTCTATTTTGACTCAAAATTTAACATTGATCATGATTTTGACTTTGATTTTGATTTAGAGTTCGATTTTGACTCATAATTTAACATTGATCATGTTTTTGACTTCGATTTTGATTTTGACTTCGATTTTGACTCAAAGTTTGACCTTGATCATTATTTTGACTTCGATTTTGACTTTGATTTTGATTCAGACTCTGATTTTGACTCAAAATTTAACATTGATCATGATTTTGACTTCGTTTTTGACATTAATTTTTATTTTGACTCAAACTTTGACCTTGATTATGATTTTGACTTCGATTTTGACTTTCGTTTTTGATTTTGACTTCGAATTTAAGTAAAAAAAAAATTCAAAGTCAAAGTCAAATTAAAAATCTAATTACACAATTTCACCTTTGGATTTTTCTATGTTCAGGTTTTGGCGTTTTGAAAAAAAAACGAAAAAGTAAACAAAAAAATAAATTCAAATTTAAAAAAAAACTTAAAATCAATGTCAAAATCGAAAATCGCCTCAAGGGATGTTACGTATGCATTAACGATCCATGTTATTGCTCAATGGCACGTGTCATCTCGCGTCGAACCATCAAATAAGCCATATTCCCGTAATATTCGAGATAGTTCTCTCCAAAGCTGCATTCTTCTTAGAATCAATTTGCCTTTTCTACATTAATAAAAAAAAAGAAAAAAAAAAGAAGGTGAATTTTTGAGTCAACTCAATCTAAAGAAATGGCCAATTTCATGATATGACGAACGTATTTTTGTAAGTTTGTAATTTATTTCCATCGTCTTATCAGCGAGTCGATCTTGGCGTTTGCGTGCCACCAGATACGACGACAAACAGTTTTGCCATCGTATAACAGTTGCGAAATTGCCATCATCGTCGACCCATAAATATAACTGCGAGCATAGTGCCACGACTACCTTACATTTATATACGTATGTATATATAGTGTGTCTCTTCTCGCTAAATCGCCCCGGTTTAGACCATAAACCCTCGTAATTATTCACTCGTCGTTAAATCGTTCGACTACAGTGGCAATAAACTCACTCCTCCTTGCACGTATTATTTTCACGAGTAGCTAAAATACAATATACTAATTGCTCATTCATTCACTTTTTCGATTATATATATATATCCAGTCCATCAAAAAATATTTTCCACTCTCGAAATTATTCAAATCAGTGAAATTCGAAGGAGGCAATAGTTGAAATTAGCGACTGAAGCGCTAACTATCAAGTTTGACTACTGAATTAGTCGAACTAGTATGATTGTAATCTGTTTTATCATAACAATCGGTAAAACAGATTTGACTTTTTAAGTCAGTAATAATTCCACAATTCTTTCAATGAAATGTGACTTAATTTCAGTGAAAATTTTTACTAAAATGCTTCAGTCGCTAAATTCCAATTGTTTCATCAGTGGAATTTCACTGATTTAAATAATTTAGAGAGAAAATGAATTTTCTCTTTCGATTAGAAAAATATAGCCAAAATCCTTAATTTTTAATTTTATTTTCCCTCTTTAATGGATTTTTTTCGACGCTCCACGAATTCAAATACCAGATAATTCAAATACCAATACTTTGGCCATATTTTTCTAATCAACAGAGATTAATTCATTTTATCTCTAAATTAATTGAATCGATAAAATAGTTGAAATTTAACGACTGAAACATTTTTGTAAAAATTCCATCTGAAATTCAGTTATATTTCATATATTGTAAACCATTGTAATCTGATTTAAAGAGTCAAATCTGTTTTACCATTTGTTATATGATAAAACAGAATTGATTATATCCATAATAGTTCGAGCACTTTTACTGAAGCGCTTCAGTCGCTAATTCTAACTATTTCACTGATTTTGATTTAGAGAGAAAGAGAAAATGAATTATTTTCTTTTAAAATTAGAAAAATATATAGTCCTTTAAATTTTCATGAATTGCACACCGTTTTATTTTCCCTCTTTCAATGAATTTTTTTCTTCTTCTTTTTTTTGTCGACTCTCCACGAATTTAAATACCAGAACGATTAACATCTTGCGTTCGCGTGTGCATTGCGTACACAGCGAATTGATAGGGGGCCGAATGACGAGTGTACAATAGAAGTTCGGAGTTGGGTCAAAAAAAAAAATACCAACCACTGGTGAATCGAGTATAAGGAAAAGTTTTCGATAAAATCGCAAACGGGGTCTGAGCTAAAACTTGTGGCGAAACGTTTGGGGGCGGATATGCATGATTCGCGACTGAGCATGGTTCGGTTAAATTGCACGTGGTTAGAGAAAGCACAGAGGGATTGGGAGGGGGTGGTGGGAGGAGGAGAGTGTAGAGTTGGAAAATTGGTGGTGTGCGAGACGATTCGCGGATTGAAAAGAGCCAAGAGGCTTGCTAGAGAGGTGTATGGGGAAAGGGGGAGGAGTTGGTTGGGCAAGAGAGGTGATGGAGAAGGGTAAAACTTAATTGCCCGCGAGTTAATTAAACTGTAATTCAATCGTGCGAATTCGCCGATGTTTTATCGTGGCTTGCTTGTGTAGCAGCAAGTACCTATATAGGTTCAGAGATCAAGATTTCCCATGTTTTACTACTTTTTCAAAATTTCTTATTTTTCCAAAACGGGTTTTCGATTTCGAAATAGTCCATTTTTCAAACGAAATAAAAATTCCACACGTAAATATTATTTTATTTACAAGGTGGAGAGAAATTTTTCTGCGCAGTGTCAGTGCGCACTGTACTATAGTCGAAAGTGGGGGAAAGCTCCGCCTTCAAGTAGACAGACGAATTTTTTCTTGTTTATTTTCGCATTTCGAAAATACAATTTTAACCCATGAAGTTTTATTCCGTCTGTGAATCATTTTTCAGTAATTTGAAATTTGAAATTTCAAATTTGACTTTCTTTGATGTTTCATTTATTTATTTTTGTTTCGTAGGGGAAAAACTCGAGTTGGAAATTTTGAACATAGGTACAAGATGCTGTATATGGTTTCATGGGGCAAGCGCTGTTAGAAAGGGTCAAGTAGGAAGGTTTCGTAATCACCCTTTGGTCTAAATTGGTAACCCTATCGAGACCTCTGAATGCGCTTCGGGCCGAATTGTTCTTGCCGTGGCAAGTGGCGAATCCACTAGCGTCAAATCAACTTCCCCTTTCTTGTGTCGTAAAGTCGTCAAGGATTTGCCATTTCATCAAGCATATAGTCAAAAACCCTCCTCCTCCTCCTTCTTCTCCTCCACCCATCAGCGTCTTAGCACCCTTAATTTCTAAAGATAATTGCCCCCGGGACTCTAAACGAGTCACCATGATTCGCAGGCAAATCGCAATGTGAAAATTGCATTCTTTCGAAAGTCCTTATCATCTATGGTAATTACTGGGAAGGAGAGCGAAAAGAGGGTGTCGCTCGTGTCGATAACTTTTCCAGCGCTCATTTCCGTTTAAGCTTATTATAATCGAATGGAAACGATTCGATTAGTTTTCCACCGAGATATTATCATGCATAACTATCGATATTCTTTTCTCTTTAAATTATCCCCAAAAAAAATTTTAGAAAATAATTAACGTTCAGATTTCATTCAACTATGTGAAACTTGCTGTAGTTAAAGTAAAGTAATGATAGGATAAAGATGAAAAGCATTATTATATGCAGAATTTAAAAACATGCTTAAAAATTTGTGTCAATTTCTGAAAATACTGCAATAATATACCTACTGTCGGTAAATGAATTATTTAGGCGTGTGTCCGACATTGACCACGTGTGCGCTAGTGTCGACAAATTAAATTTTTATTTTGTACAGTGTTCTGGACAAAATTTGTCTTTAGTTTTTAATACATTAAAAAATATTCCTGAACAAAAAAGATTGTAAAAATCACAAGACAAAAAAGTGACATTTATCACTGATTTGTTTGCAATTTGAAAATATTGAAAATATTGAAAATGTGGAAAATATTGAAATATTTGAAGATATTCGATTGAAAATCTATCTACAGATTTAAATGCGTATAATAATAGAATTTTGATGAAATTATGAATTAAACTGAATGACACGAGCCCTGCAGTACTATAAGACTCAAAATTCGTCCCTTATGGAAGCTGCCGACTCTGAATCTTCTCTTGTCAAGTTTAAACCGGCTACGTGACTAAATTGCAAGCAGCCTGCTAAGATGTCCGCTAATTTATATGTTCGCGTTAACTTGCCTCCCTCAAATCTTCTAGTGGGAAAGGTGGTTTGAGCAAGAGGCTCTTTAAGGAAGACCACGGGTAGCATAAGTAATCGTCTCTATCGCAAACCGGCGGTTTCTAGTTTCGCGAGAATTTCATTTTTTTTACAGTAAATAATAGTCATTTTTTTATTTCAGAAAAATTCCCACAGAATAGATAGAATTTTTCTTAAGGCTTGCTGGCTAAAAATTGTTACAATATTTTCAAATTTTAAGGCCAGTTGTTGATTTCCGAATCAGCTTACGTAGCTAATGTGTTAAATTTAGAACAATTGGGTTGAAAAGGAGCAATTTTATAGGTACAGAATTTAAAAACTTGCTCACTTTGAGGTTATTATCGTTTCTAGACTGCCAGTCACGATACATACGGTCAGTTTTGGAAAACACTTTACTCTGTTATCTACTGTCGGTAAATAAATTATTCAAGCGTATATCCAATACTGACCACGTGAGCGCTAGTAGATATAAGCACAGAATTCTAACCTACAATTCAATTTGTTTGATATGTTTCAGAAAAATTATTAATAACTATAAACTTCCAATATCTGGGTATAGATAATAAAAGGTTAAAAAATTTTCCACATTAAAAAACGATTCCACTAGTATAAAGTAAATTTTAACGTTTTTAAATCGCTTATTGTGACAAAAATACAATTTTTCCTCGCAGTTGATATAGATTTCTTGGAAATTATTTTATTGATAAAAGAATCAGTATTAATGTTAAAAATTTTTTAAATTCAGAATGAATTGTCCTTGTATTATATATATATGTTTAGGAAAGTTTCCCTTTAGCAACAAGTTTAATGTAAGCATCAATTCGTTAGGATAATCAGAAAGATAGAAGAGCAAGTTTAAATATCATGTAGGATGTGAGGTACAGCTCGTAACTCTGCACCCTTTGACTTTAGTTTCGTGCTCAAGCCTTTCTCTTCCTGTGCGTTCGGCAGAAAAGTCAACGCCAAAGCTGTAATTGCTCCACGAAGCTATTAAGATGAAACCCAAAGACCATCTTAATACATTGCACTAAAAAAATTGTCATGTATTATAAAATAAGATACCAAACGTTCTTATTTTAAATTATTATACCGTCAGATAACTTCCCCCACAATTTATATAATATTATGACTTCCATTTTGACTTTCATTTTGATTTTGACTTTTATTTTCACTCTAATTTAGACTTCAATAATGATTTTTACTTCAAATTTGACTTTCAATTTAATACAAACTTTAATTTTATCTTAGATTTGAATTTTGACTTTGATTTTGACTCAAAGGTTGACCTTGATTATGATTTTGACTTTTATCTTGATTATGAGTTCGATTTTGACTCAAAGGTTGACCTTGATAATGATTTTGATTTCAATATTTAATTTGATTTTCATTCTAACTTCGATTTTGACTCAAAGGTTGACCTTGATGATGATTCCGACTTCCATTTTAAGTTACATTTTTATTCTGACTTAATTTTTGACTTTAATTATGATTTTGACTTGAAATTTGATTTTAATTTAGACTTCGATAATGATTTTTACATCAAATTTCACATTCATTTTAATAATAATTTTAATTTTATTCTAGATTAGAATTTTGACTTTGATTTTGACTCAAAGGTTGACCTTGATAATGATTTTAAATTTAATTTTGAATTTGAATTTGATTCTGACTTTGAATTTGACTCAAAGGTCGACCTTGATCAAGATTCTGATTTCGATTTTGAGTTAAATTTTCATTCTGACTTTGATTTTGACTTAAAGGTTGACCTTGATCATGATTCTGGCTTCGATTTTGACTTTGATTTAGACTCTGACTTCGATAATGATTCAAAAGTTGACAATGATCATGATTTTGAATTTAAATTTGATACTGACTTTGATTTTAATTACGAGTTCGATTTTGACTCAAAGGTTGACCTTGATAATGATTTTGAATTTAATTTTAAATTTGATTTTGATTCTGACTTTGATTTTGACTCAAAGGTCGACCTTGATCATGATTCTGACTTCGATTTTGAGTTAAATTTAGATTCTGACTTTGATTTTGACTCAAAAATTGACCTTGATCATGATTTTGACTTTGCCTTTGATTCTGACTTTGATTTTGACTTCGATAATATTTCAAAAGTTGACCTTGATCATGATTTTGACTTTGATTTTGACTTTGATTTTGATTATGAGTTCGATTTTGACTCAAAGGTTGACCTTGATAATGATTTTGAATTTAATTTTGAGTTAAATTTTGATTTTGACTCAAAGATTGACCTTGATCATGATTCTGACTTCGATTTTGACTTTGATTTAGATTCTGACTTCGATAATGATTCAAAAGTTGACCTCGATCATGATTTTGACTTTGACTTTGATTCTGACTTTGATTTTGACTTTGATTTTGACTTTGATTTTAATTATGAGTTCGATTTTGACTTAAAGGTTGACCTTGATCATGATTCTGACTTCTATTTTGAGTTAAATTTTGATTCTGACTTAAATTTTGAATTTAATTTTGATTTTAACTAAAAGCTTTTGATTATTACTTCAAATTTGATTTCAATTTTAATTCGAATTTTGATTTTGATTAAAAATTATATTCAAAAAGACTTTTGGAAAATATTCGAAACCGCACACAACATTATGATAAAAAGTTGACCAACAGAAATGTAATATTAAAACTACTGTTGTATCCCATATACTTTAATAATCTTTTGAAAGTCTCAAGTTTTAATTTTTACATAAAATATACATTGCGATGTTAAACTCTCCTACTAAAGTTACTGTTATCGGTCTTTTCGGACGCGCATCGTCGTAGGGACTATGGAAATAATATATATATGTATATACTACTTGAAAGGGGATAAAACTAGAAGTAGCGGATTAAATTTATCTTTCAAGTGTATAAATTTTTTTACACATCCAATTAATGTACAAGGTGTTTTAGAAAAAAAATTTAAGTAAATTATATTTCTTAATTATTAATGAAAAGACCGGCTTTGAAACGCTTACTCTGCACTAGTCAGGAATAGCCTTAGGACAATGTTTTCTTATAATTAATGAGCAAGGGTTGCTGAATGGACCTCTATATCGCCGCAGGGTCTGAAAGGGTGAAACTAAGAACGTGGTACCACCTTTAAATTTAACGAATCGCGGATAAAGAAATGGTTCCTTAGAAAGTTTTTAATTCCCAATTCACCTTTATCATTAATAGTTTTTTCCAAGGGTGCAATTGTGTGATTTAATTTTTGAGTTCTTTTGCATTTGAGATTTAATTTGATATAGTCGAATAAAGTCAAATAAAGTCAATTAAAGTCAAATAAAGTTAAACAAAGTCAAATTCAAAATCTAAGTTAAATACAAAATCAAAATTGCAAAATCATAGTTAAGAACAGAGTAAAAAATGAAGTAAGGATCGAAACCAAATTTAAATTCGAAGTTAAAATCGCAAAACCGTATTAGTTAAAATTTAGAAACAAAGTGAAAATCGAAGTAAGAATCAAAATCAAATTAAAAAATTGCACCACAGGGGAAAAATTGTAAATTATTAAAATTGTTTCTAATACTATTAAATTTTACTGATTGGAATTTTAGTAACAAATATAGTTAAATTGTCCAAATTTGGGAAAATGGAAAAAAATGAAAAATTGGTATTAAAGATTTTATCAAAACAATATTAAAGGACAAACAGTTGAGTCTTGATTGGAGGAATATTAAATTTTGGTCACCGTCAAACAACAATTCGCTTTCCTTTACTTTGCAGTGGCGGTCGATTGAAATATGTATCCACTATGAACTCAAACACCAAAGTATATATACGACGTGGTTTGAATTCCTCAGGCAATTTCACATATATTTGCGGACAAGGAAATTTTTCTTAAAATATAAAATATAAAGAAAAATGAAAAATGAAAACCGAAATGTTATTTCATCATTTTTTTCTATAAATGAAAGAAATTCTTTTCTGAATTGTCGTGAAATTGACCCAATTTTCTCATCCGGTGAGAGTTTAAACAAGGAATGCAAGCGAGGGGCTAATTTTTTTTTTCTCTAGGTTTGATACTCCCTTTGCCTTTAGCCCTTCACAGACTTGAGCCCCCTTGCACTCTCTCGCCAATCTCTTTCCCTCTTTCTCTCTCTCACTCTCTCACTCACTCACTCCCAAGCCTCTACCTTCAACCCCACGAAAACTCGACGGTGGTTTGGATTTAATTATGTTTGGAATTCAGCGCTAATTAAGTTTGATCGAACGAATCCGCGGGTTTGTTATAGTATTGGTCCATATTGCTTACGAAACAAGGATAACGACCACACGACTATAATATAAATTAAAATACACACAGTGTAATTCTCTACATTCAAGAAATTTTTTTTCTTCCCGTTCTGATCGAATGCAAATTAAATTTTTTAAATAAATATTTTACCGAAAGAAAATAAAGTAATAATTTATTTCTTTGAAAGATTCAATTGTTTGCTTTCTAAAAACATCGATGTTGATACTGACTTTAATCTTATCTTAAATTTGAATTTTGAACTCGAATTTGACCTTTACTCTGATTTTGACTCAAAAGTTGACCTTGAACCTGATTTTTACATCGATTTTCAACTTGATTTTAATTCTGACTCAGATTTTGACTCAAAGATTAACTTCGTTTTTTACTTTGACTTCGATTTTGACATTAATTTTAATTTGAACTTTGATTTTCATAAAAATTTGACTTAAATTTTGATTTCGACTTCAATTTTGACACTAATTTTGATTTTTACTTTAATCTTTGACTTTAATTTTAATTCTGACTTCGATTTTGACTCATAGTTTAACCTTGATCATGATTTTGACTTTCATTTTGATTCTGACTTCGAATTTGACTGAAAGGTTGACCTTGATCATGATTTTGATTTTGATTTTGATTCTGATTTCGTTTTTGACTCAAAGTTTGACCTTCATCATGATTTTGACTTCGTATTTGACATTAATTTTGATTTTTACTTCAATTTTGACTCAGAGTTTGACTTTGAGTATGATTTTGACTATGATTTTGATTCTGACTTCGATTTTGACTCAAAGTTTGACCCTGATCATGATTTAGACTTCGTTTTTAACATTAATTTTGATTTTGAATTCGATTTTGATTCAAAGTTTGACCTTGAACATGATTTTGACTTCGATTTTGACTTTGATTTTGATTTTGACTCAGAGTTTGACTTTGAACATGATTGTGAGTTCGATTTTGACTTTTATTTTGACTCTGACTTCGAATTTGGCTGAAAGGTTGACCTTGATCATGATTTTGACTTCGTATTTGACATTAATTTTGATTTTGAGTTCGATTTTGAACATGATTTTGAGTTCGATTTTGACTTTGATTTTGATTCTGACTTCGAATTTGACTCAAAGTTTGACTTGTACATGATTTAGAGTTTGATTTCGACTTTGATTTTGATTCTGACTTCGAATTTGACTCAAAGTTTGACCTTGATCATGATTTCGACTTCGTTTTTGACATTAATTTTGATTTTGACTTCGATTTTGACTCAGAGTTTGTCTTTGAACATGATTTTGACTTCTATCTTGACTTTGATTTTGATTCTGACTTCGAATTTGACTCAAAGTTTGAACTCGATCATGATTTTGACTTTGATTTTGATTCTGACTTAAGCAAATGAAGATGCATTATTTTTCGTCAAGGAAAGTTTGTTAAAAAGTTTTTTTTTACCCTTCAAGGTATAAGTTTAACACACAGTGCCTCAGAGAATAACATTAGTGGTTTTGGCATCGATCGGTCATAATTCGTACACGAGACAAATCGCCAGGCTCGATCTTAGAGTTTAGTTTGTCTCAGTTCAAGTGCGGGAGGTTCGAACTCCCGATTTATGGGATGTCGTCCCTTGAGACTGGGTACACCGGGGGGGCTCTGTGGAGTTTCCAAGGGGAGTAAAGGGGGAGGAAATTGTGGTCAAAGTGACAGGGTGGGCGATTAGGTAAGCAATATTCCGCGTCCGAAACAACATCTGCGTCGTTCATTGATCACATAGTATTGTAGAGACTTGAGATCCTATATTAGAAGTTGAAAATAGAGAGTCGTGATAGAAAACGAAAAATATCCTGATGTCAAAAAACATAAAGATACATAAAAAAATCAAACTTGGAAAATTTTGGTACTACAATAATGCTTCCCACGATAATCGATATTTGAGATTGGAAGCAGAAATAAAGAATGAACCCGATTTGGTAGGAGGGGGAGAAAATCGAAAGAAAGAGTTTTGAGAAGATGGATTTAGAGGTTATGACCCCAGCATGTCAAACTCAAGAACTGAGCGAGTGGAAAGAAAGAAGACACCAGTGTTATCCAGAGTATTTTAAAACTTTTAGTTTTTTCTTCTCAATTTGAAAAAATAATTTTATATATATTTGTTTTCTAAAATGATTATTTTAGAAAACAAATATACAAAATATACTCCATCGATTTTTTCACTTGCTAATTGAAAAAAGATTTCTCCTTAATGGTTTAATTATATTAAATATAGAAATTTTTAATTTCCAATTAGAAATAATTTGCCTAAGGAAGAAGTAATTGACAAGAAGTACAAAATCCTTTCTCATTGGATGGTTTTGGAAAATCTCTTCAAAGGAAGGAATGGCAAGTTGCTTACCTGAAGCACACAGTTCTTAGAGGTCAAGTTGAAGGAGAATCAGAATCCTTAGGCCTGATAAGTTCGCAAACCAAAGAGGGTTGTGTCTTTTAGAAAGTTCTAACCGCAGAAGATGGACTTCAGACTCTACTAAGATCTTGACGAATTTGTTCGTATCAGTGATGCTTTGAGACTAGATTCATCAGTCTATCAAACTTCTATGAAATTTAATTACAAATTTCCTTTCATCTTTCCCCTAAAAACATTCGTGTACGATTACTTTTACATCATTTTTTTTTCTTTTAAATTTTCCTTACGCGAAGTTCTATTTAAATTAAAATTATCCACAGGAATATTGTAGATATTTTAAAAAAATTATTCAGACTCATAAAATGCAAGGAATCTTGGAAATTTTTCGTTCCTCAATAATTTTTTATTGTAATTGTATATTTAAATGAAATAAAGCGACAAATTTTTAATGTCAGTAGTACGAGTCAGTGTTTAATCAGACATAAAATTTTACATAATTGAAATCTTTCTCTTACTATCGAAAAGTTCTTCACAGTCACTCAAAACTGTTAAATTGCAAGTAAATTTAAATATAAGTAGTATGAGTCAGTGTTTAGTCGGACATAAATTTTATGTAATTAAAATCTTCCTCTTACTATTAAAAAGTTCTTTACAGTCAATAAAACAGGTCAAATTCCAGGTAAATTTAAATATAAGTAGTATGAGTCAGTCTTTAGTCAGCCATAATAATTTAAATACGTATAAACTTTGTCTTAGTAGTACGAGTCCGTTTAAGTCAGACAAAAAATGAATTTTAATCAATTTTCGATTTCAGTAGTACAAGTCAGTTTTCAGACAGAAAAAATATAATTTTAAATATCAGATGAATAAGTCTTTTGATAGATTTCCATTATGTCCGACTTCAACGGACTCTTACTACTGAAATGAAGATTTCCAGTTCTATTGTCCGACTTAAACGGACTCCACTACTGAGACTAAGATTTTAAGTTTATTCCTTGTCTAACTGAAGGCTGACTTATACTACTGATACAAAAATTT
>JUFY01028760.1:0-19280 GCA_001855655.1 Leptopilina clavipes | reverse complement strand
TATATTAATATTAAAATAAATTAATTCATTAAAATAAATAAATTACAATGTATAAAAAAAATTATTTAAAAAAAATATAATTTTCATTATGAAAAAAATTTTTTTTTTCATTATATACATTGAGACATTCGACACCAAACCACCATATCATCAAAATTGACATCATTAAAAATCGTTAATTTTGAAAAATTCATATCTCGTAAAGTAACTTTTACTATTTTTTATCTTTCTATTTTATTTGTATCTTTTATTTATTTTTTTTTAGTAAAATAGAAACTGACTGAAATTTCTGTCAATTTTTACTATTTTCAAAGTAAATTTTACTATATCTGAAACATATTTTAACAAAATTAGTCAAATTTACTTTGGAAATAGTAAAAATTGACAGAAATTTCAGTCAGTTTTCATTTTACTATATGATGCAATAGTAAAAATTACTTTATTTTTTTCAGTGAACAATATCACCTTTTATTCTATAAATACTGCTTAAAAAATTTTTTACCATGTAACAAAATGATTCACATAAAAAAGTCCATTTATATTTCAACGCAGAAAAAAAAGTCATAAATGTCACAAAAAAAATTATTTTTTTGGTGGTGGTGGTATAGCCTGAGCGATATATCAAAATCGAATGTCAAATATTGTAGAAGCAAAAAAGGACGTTTTCCACTTCATTACAGTTAAGATAGTGTTACATTTATTTTTATAACTTCTCATTTATTTTCAATTTCATATATTAAATATTATATATTTATGATAATATTTTATTATATTATATTTATTTTTGATACAGTTTATTCAAAATCTATTTTACCAAACTGATTTTTCTAAAAAAAAAAACATACCTGTAAAATCCTTTCTGCAAAATATTTTTACAAAATTTATTTTTGCGAAGTCGATTAATTTAAATTCAAAACTTAAAAAAAAAAAGATTCTGTAAAATCCATTTTACTAAATAGAAATGCAGTAAACATTAGTGTATCGAGCAATCATTTGATGATTTTGAGATGAGAGATTGTATTCCTCTAGGGATATTAAACTTTTGAACTAACTGTGACTGTGATTCCAATATATATAGGTGCAGACTGCAATTACGATCCTTTGAAACGAAAGATAGTGATTCAAGAGCATTTCTATTACGCTAGTGAAGTCGGAATTGTAATTACAATCGAGACACATTGAAATCCGAATGTGTGACGCTCCCAACAAGTTATTAATCACTATCACTATTTTCCGTCAAGTCAAAATATTTCCACTACACTGAAAAAAAATTTATTTGATTCAAATAATGAATTACTTGCGTCTATTATCAAATAAATATTTATTTGAACCAAATAATTTTTGGTTCAAATCAAATAAACTGCAATTGAATCAACAATTTCTGTATTTGAGTCAAATACCATTTACTTGACTCAAATAAAATCTCTTTGATACAAATAAATATTTCTTTGATACAAATAAATATTTATTTGATAATAGTCAAGTAGTTCATTATTTGAATCAAATAAATTATTTTTTCAGTCTACCCATGCATTTATATTTTCATTAATTTATTCAATATATTTACATACGTAATTAACAACAATTATTATCATATATAACTACATATAAATGAATAATATAAGAAATAAAATAATAAATAGAAAAAATCTCAGATGGCTACGTGGCTACGGTACTCGACTCGTAACACCAAGGGTCGGGGTTCGATTCTTCACGACGAATAATATTTAAATCAATAAATAAGTAATATATAATAATTATTTATTATTAAAAAGATAAAATAATAATTATATAATAAATTAATATTATTATTGTATAATTATTATATTATGTATATTATGTATTATTATGTATAATTATAATAATTATAGTAATAAATAATATTTATTCTTTCTAATAGTAAACAAAAAATATTGCTTGATGAACACGTGAAAATGTTATTCGAATGTGAAAATCGAAAATCTACATATGATTTCATGCTTCACGATTATATTACATTATACTCAAAGCTAATGAGCATATTATCATCAGTATAATGAACTGATTCAGAATATCAAGTTAATTTTCAGTGAAAATCCAAGCAGGCAGAACATTAATTCATGAATGCTAATAAAAAACAAAATTAATGTCGATAACAATCTAATATGTCAGTTTCTTTCACACGTTTCAATTTTAAAATATCTCATTCATGAATAGAAAATGCATGCACTATAGATCATATATAGAAAAGACTAAGGACAAGTTGATACAATTTTGAAAAAATATTTCCCAAAAAGTAGAATTACAATTGAATTTCTTTTAACTTTATGGTTAAATTTCAAAATTTAATTATCAAATTTTAATAAAAGAGTTCCCAATTATTTTATTGGAAATATTCGATTTGTGTCAACTGTCCCATGTGTCAATTGTCAGCCGCGTAGAAACTATCTCTATTTTCTTCAAACAAAAAAAAATATATATATGTGTAATATAATTATATGTTAATTATTTATATTAATATTTATTATTTATTTCTTTTACCGAAAATAATTGCATTTTATAATTTATTAAACTATATTAATAATCAGTAATAAAAATAAAGAAATTTTTATAAAAATATAATAATAATAATAATAATATTAATATTAATAATAATATGTAAGCTTTATTCTCTTTTTTTATTGAATCTATTAATTAATTTTATTCTGAAAAATAATTATTTACGTCCTATTTGTTTCATCTTTTACGTCATTTTTCAATTATTATTGTAAAATACTTACAAAAGTAGAAAGCAATGTTATCATCATTGAGAAATGTAATAAACTTGATTCTTACCTGCAACAGAAAAAAATAACAAAACATTAATAAAATTGTTACCTGTAATTAAATATTACAAGTAATTAAAAGAAATGACATGAAATATTACCTAATTGTTTACATATTATAAATAAACAAATTTATATATTATTATTTACAATAGTTTATATAAAATAATAAATAAATAAAAATTAAATAAAAATAAAATAAATATAAAATAAATAAATAAAAATGCTAAATAAAAATTCGATTCTATCAATTTCCTAACAATAAAAATTCATATTTGCCGATTTTTACTAGGAAACGTTTTTATTTATTTATTAATTTTGTTAATTTCGCGCTTCTTTACAATATTATTTATCGTATTAGTAAATTTATTTTTTCAAACCAAAACAAAATTTCACGCTTTTTGTCCCAAATGTATTTTCATATTAAGCAATTCCGAAATGTTATTAAAATTCTCATGACGTATTTAATGTAAAAAAAAAAATAAAAAAAAATTGCATTTGTGCGTATGAAACATTTACAAATAATGTAATTTCAGAGATGAACGGTAAAAAGTTCTTTACTGACACTGAATGCAAATTATACGCGTAAATAAATAAAAAAATTAAAAATAGGTAAATATAAATAAATGAACAAAGGAAGGTTATTGATACAATTTAATACCTAATATATAACAAAACTTTATCCTCTGCTATTCACAAACTTTATGTTCAATTGAACGAATAAATAAAAAAATCTCGTTTCTTTCTCTGAATAATGGCTATTATTATTATCTTTCTCTATACATATTTTCTATTTTCCCTCTCTCTTTCTTTCTTTCTTTCTTTCTTTCTTTCTTTCTTTCTTTCTTTCTTTTTTTTTTTTTTGTCTCTTGATTCTGGATAATTTTCAATGCAAAGAGAATAAGAAAAACATTTTACTAAAACTCTAAAGTGTATTTTAATATATTCTAAAACAAGGTTTTTAAAAGAAAACGTGAGTTTGCAAAAGCAGACACATAAGGCAAAAGAGTGCGAATCTCATTAAAATGGAAAGAATAAAATTTAACGAACCATGTCACTGCTTTTTATAGCATCGAAAAGAAACAAACTTTGTTGAAATGATAGAATAAGAAAAAAAAAAGAAGAAAAACAAAAAATTCATACATAAGTGCTGACATAAAAGAATAAATTATTCCGCACATGCAATATTAATCTCCTTGCGCACTAATTACTTTATTGTAAGTAAACATGCACTTTTGAAATAAAATGCCATTATATAGACAATATAATGTGTTTCTTTTACAAATTCTTCACGTAAATTCCTTTCTCGTGTCTTACCAAATTTGGTAGAAAATCATTAGTTATGTTAAAACTGTTAATTTATAACATTTAATTTAAAATGATGTTTACAAATTACATATTAAATTTCATCATTAGCTGATATAATTACTTGTTTTCTAATTTTCCACCCATAATAATGTTGCATAAACTGTTTCTAGAAATAAAAAAATAAAAAATAAAAAAATTTTTTTCTTGATAAATTATTATTAATTACAATTATTCAATAATAATTAATATTATAAAATATTTTTATTTACATTTTTATTATATCAAATAATTAATTTATCATTATAATGATTTGTTAATTAATAATTTATTATTAATTGATATTAATTAAGAGCATTGTGTATAAGAAAAATTAGATAATAATAATTTAATTAACAAATATCAAAATACACAAATTTATTTATATATTATATTTATTTAGAAATTTTTGGCAAATAATTTGTAATTTGTAAATAAATAATTTTTAAACAAATAAATAATTTAAACAGTTAGTAAAATTATAATAGGCAAAAAATAAAATGTACAATAGAATTAATTTTTTTTAAATAATAATAATATATCATTTTCAACATTTTTGTATTATGGTGGTGAAAAATCTTTGAAAATCAGTTCACGTAGTGGACGCGTTTTTACACACTTTCAATATGAAAATTTTCCCAGTGCTTGTACATTGACAGAATATAAATTAAAAGTACCGGCTTGTCGCGATGGGGATTTTCCTCGGCTTCCGTGTAATAATTTTTTCTCCAGTTTTTTTTTTTTTGACTTTTTGAGTGAATATGCGCGCACGATAAATCAAAAATTATTTTTTGAGAAAATGGATGATTTGAGTAACATATGCATGTGCCTATAACGATTAGTCTTAATGTTCAGGTGTGTGCCATTAGAAGCACATTGCACTAACGTTAATTTATGCTCACACGTAATTCCCACTGAATAATTGATCTCAATGTTCCGCACAAATTCGCCTTTCATTAAGCCATTAATTGTATGTTTCCCAAGAGCCACTTGCTTCAAAAATTCTAAAAATTAATAATAATTAACTAAAATTAATTATTTACAAATAATTTTTAAAAGTAAAATAATAATAATTAACGGAAGTTAATTTATTTATAAATAATTTCTAAAAGTAAAATAATAATAATAATTAACGGATGCTAATTATTTATAAATTATTTGCCAATAATCAATATTTAGCCGAAAAGAAATTATTTATAAAAAAAAATTTAAAAAGTTTAATTTGATTGTTTATAAGCTCCTTCATCTCTTTCTGAGGGAAGAAAGAGGGGGGGAGGGGGTAAATCCCCATAGGTCAAACGTCAATCTAATCTTTGCGAAATTACTATAATTAGAATTCATAGCAACCTTACTTCCTTAAAGGTTACACGTCACACGTCGATTCAGACTCTTTAAAGGTCACGAAAGATTTAAAAAAAAGAAAGGAAAAAAAAATTGCACACCTTCCATTGTTGTTGGTAAATTTAAACAAAAAGAGAAAAAAAAGGTATAGTTTCTCAATTAACAACACGCAAAATTGAATGAAACTTTTCTTGATTCTCTGTTAGGTGTTCATTGTGCTCTCTAAATTTTCGAAACAATTGAAACAATTGAAACAATTGAAACTGGGACATTGAAATATTTCACTGCAATGATTTTCAATGCTTCAATAATCAATGAAATTTTATTGTCAATGTGGAATTTTCATGATTAAATATTCCTTTCAGCATCACATTGATTAGCAATGGGAAAAAATTAAAAAAAAAGAAAAAAGAAAATTTTATAAACAGAAATAAAAGAATATTTGTTATAAACAATTGTTTTTAAACAAATAGGAATAAATAAAATAAGTATAGGCTATAAATTTTAGCTCCAAAAGAAAAATTTTTAAATTTTTAAATAATAAACAAAGGCTGATAATTATTAATTAATTATTAATTAATTACTATGCAGCAATTATTGTTTCAAACCTTTTTATAAACAAATTATAGTTTCCTTAATAACAACTTCAACCATTATTGTTAAAGAACAACGTAACGATTCTAAAAAGCATATTATAAAAATACTAAATTTGTTTATAAATTTGTTTATAACAATAATGGTTATTATTACTTTTTTTAAAAAAACGTATCAAAAGTTACATAATTACATAATTTATAAATTTGCAAAAAATGTAAATTATGTAAAAGAAAATTAGCTCAGTAGAGAATTTGTTTAAAGCATTTGTTGTACAACAAATTGATAATATTGATTACTCTTATTTTTATCGAATAATTAGTTTCATATGAATTAAAAATTTTCAAATTGCAATTGCTTTTTGCCAATTGCAAATGTCAAAAACTGTTAAATTTAAATTATTACATTTCTAGTAATTTTTTATTTGTTTATAACAAACTTTACAACAATATTAGTTGCAAACGATGTTTATTGTTATAAAAAAATTTCTCATATTTATTATTTTTCTTCAAAAACTGTTGAATTTAAATTATTACATTTCTAGTAATTTTTTAATTGTTTATAACAAAGTTTACAACAATACTAGTTGAAAACGATGTTTATTGTTATAAACAAATTTCTCATATTTATTATTTTTCTTTACAGACATTCAAAACCAAAATATTTGTAAAAAGAAACGCTAAATTATTAACAATTGCTCTAAACAATTGTTAATAACAATTTCCAATAACAATAAAAACAGTATTCTTTATTTCACTACTTGTCAAAAATAATTTTATAAAAAAAGATATGTCTTGAGGACTGTTAAATAAATTCATTATTATTATTATTATTATTATTATTATTATTATTAGTTAATTATTTTATTATTTAAAGAAATATTAGCAAATACAAACAAATAGTGACAAATAATTTAAATCGCTACTGAGTTATTTTTATACCTTTCAGAATTTCAGATTAGACAATAAGAAGGAAAATTATGTTTTGTAATATAAGAACCATTTGTTATAAACTAATTCATCAATAAACTTTTACTCTCGGCGCTGTTTCATTAGTCAAAAGTAACTGTTACTTTAGCTAAAAGAACATTTAATTTTTTTTTTTTATAATTTTAACAGACAATTTATTGAAACTCTCAATGTTGATTAAAAATTAATTGAAAAATTATAACTGAAGAATTAATTTTTCATTTTTCAATTAATTTCATTACACGTGGGAAAATAATTTTATACCGGCGTGAACATGAAACTCTTAGCACACATAGCATTTATTGGGATTCTGCCGGATGTTCCTTGGCAACCCAATGCGCACCAAGATATTGTAAACTTCCTCAAACTCTCACAAGATTTCAACTAAAGCTCTGAAATTACATAATTATATATACGAAACACTGCAACTGAAACATGTACCACCAGTAAACACTTAAACAGTTCTTAATTAAATCCAATAAAACTGAATTAAAAGTATTAAAACCAAATTCGTTTTGTCAACAGTTAAAATCTTTTAATCATATCCCATCAATTGATGCTATACTTCAAATGAAAAAAAAATTTCCATCATCAGAGGTAAAATTAATAACATCACAATATTAACATTCCACAGATGATGAATAGGAAATGGATCATTAGCTGATGCTACATCAAAATATAATGAATTTTTTATTTTAATGAATTTTTTCACTTCAGGCGATTTTACAATGTTACTGATGCGAAGAGATTATTAAGTAGTGCTGCTGCATCTTTTCATTTATTTCTTTCGCAATTTTATTCTCCATCAAAAAATTATTTTTTTCAACTTTTTTCAAAAGTTGAAAAATCCATTTGCTTGAAAAATTTGAAATTTCTATTGGAGGAAACATTCAATAGGGTTTGGAGTAAATTTTGAAAGTGCGATGATTAAAAATTGCAACTACTGCTTCAGATTTGAAATGATTGACAAAGTTTAGAATCTTCTCCTCCTACAATTATAGGAAAGGGGGGGAGGGATAAATAAATGGAGGGGGGCAAATACTCTGGAAGAGAATTTGTCATTGTCTCTTCTCTAATTAGCTTACAGAATCGTGCACACTTTGTTCTGCTATTAAGACAATGCGACCAATTAGTAATTAGCTATTTTCATGACAATCAGAATTGTCAGCATTAAACTTATCTGATTGTCTGCTTGTCATTAAGATTCACTGGATGTAATAATTTTGATTCTGATACGAGCCTCATGACACTCGTGTAATTAACAATAAGAACACATACATTGTCATTGCAGATGATGATAAATCTGATTTTCAAAATACAAACACATCCGTAACTTCCGCAGTTTGAACGATTTTTATTTGCAAAAAAAAAAAAAGATATTCTCTTCTTCAGTATTTTTCACCGATTGTAAATTAAAATTCCAAGAATCATTTGTATGAAAAGTGTTTGAACCAAATTTTTAATGGAACCAAATGAACGTATTGTTAAGTTTACAGCAGCATTTGATTGATTAAAACAAAATTTGGTTTGATAAAATCAAAATTCGGTTGATTCAAATAAATTTTCTTCTGAGCGGACAGAAAAGAGGAAAAACTAATTATCACCGATTGTAAATTAAAATGTTAAGACTTAAGAATTATTTGCATGAAAAGCGTCACTTGTCGGGGAAAAATTTTTGGGGAAAACCTCTGATTGCTCCTCTTAAGGCATTGTTTACAATTTCCCCCAGGGATTATTGTATTGAAATTACGGTAATTAGTAAGAATTTTAAGACATTATAAATTTTCCAGTGAAATTCTATTATTAAAGACCTTGTTGACCTGTCTTTAAGGAAAAAAGATTTCAAAAGGGAGATAATATATATAACGAATGGGGACAAACGAAGTTTCAAGTTTCATGTTAAGTCAGCGTTGTTGCACCTTACAAACTCAGGAAGCGAAGGGGGTGTGTTCGTTTTTTTTCCTCTCTCTCTCGCTCTCTTCCTCCTCACTTGATGTAACGCTTCAGCGATTTAGTTGCTCGAAACTTACCGATACAGATACCTAACCAGCGTAACCTCGCTATTATAAGACAAAGTGAGAGAGCACGCCCACAAATCTTTCCCGCAGCTTGCAAGATACCTCTTACAATGGAGAAATAATCCAAGAGACAAATTTATACTACCTGCATGTGGATTATTGTATACAATACAGTGACGTGTACAATAACAAAAATGCGGCGAGATAAAGCTCTCAATAAATAATAATATATATACATTTTGGGACTGAAATGTCAATTTATGATGGTAAACGGTTTTTGCACCTGAGAAAATATTTCCAACTAAGTGTGGCCAATAAAATTGTAAGCTACTGAAAAAATTTGAAAATTTCCTAAAGAGAATTTTTTCTTTTTGTCTTCAAAATTTTTTTAATCTCTTCTCCAAAAATTATGGCAATTTAAAGTCGGGGTCGCTGATTACGAATCTGGCAATGAATTTTCAAAATACAAAATGGCGGATCCAAAATGGAGGAAGAGTTTTTTTAAATTGCTCAAATTCACTTGAAACTTGTTACTCGGGGGTTTTCGGGGTCGCTGATCACGAATCTGGCAATGAATTTTCAAAATACAAAATGGCGGATCCAAAATGGAGGAAGAGTTTTTTTTAAATTGCTCAAATTCACTTGAAACTTGTTACTCGGGGGTTTTAGGGGTCGCTGATCACGAATCTGATATTGAATTTTCAAAATACAAAATGGCGGATCCAAAATGAAGGAAGAGTTTTTTTTTAATTGCTCAAATTCACTTGAAACTTGTTACTCGGGGGTTTTCAGAGTCGCTGATGACGAATCTGACATTGGATTTTTAAAATACAAAATGTCGGATCGAATATCGTGGAATATTTTTGAAAAATCGTTCACACTTGTTTGAAATTCACGATTTTTGAAGTATATTTCAAATATTGCGTTCAGGAAAAAAATCCAAATAGTAATTTTTGCGTGATTTCATGTATTTAAATTTTTTTTCCCAATTCCAAAAGATTTATCGTCAGTAAAATTTTCAAATAAAAAAAAATTTTTTATCGCCTGCATATTATAAAAAGATGTTAATTAATTATGCCAATAAATGAGTCATAAAAGAAAGAAAGATGCAAAGCACGCACTGGAATCATTTAAGGAGAGGAACCATTTTTTGCTTGCGTAAAGCCCACGCGCACACATTCTTGAACAATTGGAAAATAATTCTTGTCAGAATTTATACGAGTCTTAAGCATGTTCATCTTGCAAATGAATTTGTAACCGTCAAACAAAATGCGTGGTCCGTATGTTTATGACCACAATATATTTAATTAATTAGGGCCATATACAATACCTTCCCTTCGTCGATATAATTTTTTCTCTAATATATATATTGCATTAATTAAAATAAAACCAAAATTACATATCACGAAAGGAAAGATAAGATTGAACGATAAATTCACATATGAGAAAAACATGTTTTGATTTTTAGTGTAAAATTTTCTATTACTCTCACAAGAATATATCATTTCTACCCTTGTTATTTTTTTTATATCGAAATCCTAATGTCATGGGGGCCATAGAAAACTCACAAGAACAAAGTTTCTCTCTCCTCCAAGAAGGAGAGTTAACACCGGGGAAAATGCGATGTGGAAAACGAGAAAAATGGCTTTCGATGATAAGAAATATATATTTCAAAAATACCAAGTGACTCAGAAAGTTGATTTTCAAATTTTAGAAAAAATTTTTATATTTTTATTCATTTTTTTACTGGTAAATTATTTAATATTTATTATTTTTTATAATATTTTTTTTATATCTACTGTAATTGAAAAGTTTCGCAAATAAAATAGAAAATAATTTTCAAAATTAAAAATTAAAAATAAATAAAATAATTATTTATAAATGAACGAATTTTTTCATTTTCTTTTTAATATTTTCCTTGGCCCTTTAATTTTATTTTTTTCCTTTTAATACTCATTAAAAGATAATGAAATACAGAGTTTGTCAATGAGAGAGAAGAAAAACGAGGAAAATAGTTCAAAGGAAAAAGAAACGTCGTTTAATTAAATAAAGAATAGGATTAAATCCCTTCAAAGAACTATAAGCAAAAGAGAGAGAGAGAGAGAGAGAGAGACTTTCTTATCATTGACAAAAAAAATTAAATGTAAATCGTTTCTTTAATTAATTTTGAATAGGAAATTACAATTTCTGCAATTTATCATAAAATGCTTGAATATTGAATAAAACGGTAAAAAAAAATTCTGTGAACTTTATCAATTTATTAGCTTATTCAATATCTGAGATTTTTTAAATGTAATTCTGAGATCCTCTTGAAATAATTGATTTCGCAATTTAAGATAACGAGTCACTAAAGCATGCAAAATCAATCTTAGAAAATTTTTTTCTTATAAAAAAAAATTACGAATATTAAAAAATTATAAATGTTAAAAAATACAATGATTGAAACTACCAACAATTGTAATCAACAACATTTGAAACTGTCGTCAATTACAAAATTGAAGTCAAAGATTTTTTAATGTAACTTTTATGTGATCTCTGTAACATGAGTGAAGAAATCACACCAAAAAAAGGGTTTAAAAAATAAAATTTGAAATACGATGCGTGAGAAAAAATTTGCAAAAGAATTGTAATGACTATACACGAGAAACTCGTTTCGTACTTGTGAATTTCCTCAATAACTCCGCAGACTCTTTATTCTGCTCTTTATCCCCCATTTCAAATGCAAATTTTTCGTCAAGATCCATCAAGAACTCGTTTGCCTCAGCATGAGATTCACTAAAATGTCGATATTTGGTTATGGTTAATTCTTGATTTCCCTATAAATGCAATTTAAATAAAAGCACTGCTTTTAGTAGTCATTCTTTTTAATTCTTTACTAAAAAAAAAAAAATAAAATAAAAAAAATAAAAAAAAAATCAAGGTGTATGAAAAAAAAGAAAAAAAATCGATAATCTACTGGCATATAATTGACTTTGAATTCAATTAAAGAAACTTGTTTCCCAGCGTTAAGTAAATAATTGGATTTTTTCCAATTGGATATATTTGCAGCAAAGTGGTTTGAAGATGGAAGAATCTGAACTCATTTCTACAAGCGTCGTCTTCGAGAGCAAACAGTCAAGAGAAGATTCTATTTAGTCTGACTTTCCGGGTATACATATAAAGGAAAACTCTGTTTGCTAATGTAAATTGAGTTCAACTCTTTTATTTGGTACCTTTCAACACTAGTGGATTTCCTTTTTCTTATGAGATTACAGAAGAAAATAAAAAATTTAGACAAAAAATAATTCAGAAAATAATATTTACCAGGAAAAGTGAAAAATATTTTCAAAATTAAAGAAAAATGCTTGGCAAATAATATTTTAAAGAAAAAACATATTAAAGAAGAAATACTTTTAGGATAAGCGAATGACTTTCAGATTTAGGTCAAAACTGCGACGTAACAAGAGCGAATATATACTCAAAATTTGAGTAAATATTCCTATACTAATAGGCAAAAGTAATTTCAAAATTTAGGTCAAAACGAATTTGTTAGGAAAATGATGACTTTCAAATTTAGGTCAAATCTGACAGAATAAGAGCGAATATATAATTATATACTAATAATTTAGGTCCAAAGATAAAGAAGAAAATAATTTCCAAATTTAGGTCAAAGAAAGCAGAACGAAAGTCCAACAAAACTTGAAAATTTAGGTCAAATGTCATAGATCAAAAAAATTTTCAAAAGCAGATTTCAAATGGAAATCATATTTTAAAAAAGCAAATGCAACAGAATTTATGTCAAAAGATAAAGAAGAAAATAATTTCCAAATTTAGATCAAAGAAAGCAGAACGGAAGTCAAACAAAACTTGAAACTTTAGGTCAAATGACATAGGTCAAAAAAAATTTCCAAATGCGGATTTCAAATGGAAATCATATTTTAAAAAAGCGACAAATGCAACAGAATATTTCTTTTAATTTTATATTCATTTTGCTAAAAGCTTTTTAAATTTCTTTTTTTTTATTATTATTATTCAATATTACTGGTAATTGAGCAAATATGCAAAAATGTAAAAAGCGTTTGTTTATTTATTCTTAAATTATATTGAAAGTTCTGCTGCAAATGTGTGACAGAAAAAAAAAATGAAGCAACAAGGAAAATTAATTTTAATTTCAAAAAAAAAATGATAAACAATTCAATTTTTATTTAATGTTTTTCCGAACATTCAATGTCTCAATAAACGAAGAACAAATTTTGATTGAAATATACTATAAATTCTATATAGAAAAAACTTGTAAATAGAGTTAAAAATATCAATTCTTTTTTTTCATGCAACTTTTATGTCAAATGGAATTATATTTACCGAATTGAAGAGGATTTCTAGGGTATTGGTAAATAGTACAGAGAGAGAGAGAGAGAGAGAGAGAGAGAGAGAGAGAGAGAGAGAGAGAGAGAGAGAGAGAGTGAAATTCAAGTATAAAAGCATCATTAGAAAATGAAAAGCCATGTAAACGATATTTTCAAAAGCAATTTACATGAAATTGAACCGACTTAAAAATAAATACAAAATCTGACATCAAATACACACTCTAAAGTTGCTGTATTTAATTAAGAATTTAATTAACGAATCCTTTGACATTCAACACAGTTCAATGTAAATTAGATTTACACGAATTAGCAAAAAAACCAGTAGTCTTTTGCATATCAAACAAAAAGAGAAAAAAAAAAGAGAGAGAGAGAGAGAGAGAGAGATTTTTTCACTAATTTCTCCTTTTCATTATTCAGCATTACTCCATTATTATTATAAAAATCAACATCAAAAGTTGAAAAGATAAATATTGAAAACTTTTCCCAAAAAAACAAAATTAATTTAACAAAATTTACCATAAAGTAAATAATTCTAAAAAAATTTTAATTTTTTTTATGTTGAAATCCTGTTTAATAATTGCGACTATAATTTCTATACGTATTTGCGATAAAATAATCTCTACTTGCGTTAGAATTTTCCATAAAGGATGATAATTTTCAGATAAGTGTGTGTTCGTGTGTGAATGAGAGTTTAATCATCGAAGCGTAAAGCCGTATATATACTAAATAATCAACTCGCAATGATAATCTTATGCATGCAGTTATTAGCAAATAGATATTTCGAACTACATGTTACAATACATTCCATAGATATTACATTATTTTTCCATTGAAATACACATAAGTCTTATTATAGGTATATGTATATTTCTCGATAAGTCGTTAAATACATGCAAAATTATTATAGGTAACAATATCACTTTTGATTGTAATAAAAAACGATTTTAATTAACGTCCATTTTAAATCGATTGTAAATTTACTATCGATTTTTATCACTATCGATTATTTTAACTATCGATTGTAATTCATATCAATTATTAATACCATCGATTTTTAATACTATCGATTATTTTAACTATCGATTGTAATTCATATCAATTATTAACACCATCGATTTTTAACACTATCGATTATTATCAATATTGATTTTTATCAGTATCGATTATTTCACCTATCGATTGTAATTAATATCGATTTTTAACACTGTCGATTATTACCAATATCGATTATTTCAACTATCGATTGTAATTAATATCGATTTTTATTACTGTCGATTATTACCAATATCGATTATTACCAATATCGATTATATCAACTATCAATTGTAATTAATATCGATTTTTATCACTATCAATTATTATCGCTATCGATTGTAATTAATATCGATTATAATTACTATCGATTCTCATTATTATTGATTCCAATATCGATTGTTTTATTATCGATTCTAATCATAATCGATTATTATTACTATCGATACAAATATCGACTGTTTTACTATCGATACAAATATCGATTGTTTTACTGTTTATTCTAATTAGTATCGATTCTAATCAAAATCGATTATGACTATTATCGATTCTAATATCAATTGTTTCACAGTCGATTCTAATTAATATCGATTGTTTTATTTTCGAATCAAATCAAAATCGATTATTACCATCGATTCAAATATCGATTGTTTTACTATCTATTCTAATTAGTATCGATTCTAATCAAAATCGATTATTATGACTATTATCGATTCTAATATCAATCGTTTCACAGTCGATTCTAATTAATATCGATTGTTTTATTATCGATATCTATTAGTAATAATATTAACTAATATTAATTAAAATTTATTAATATTAATAAATAATATTACATCGATTGTAACTGTCGTCAATAAGGCTTTGTAAATAATTCGATTTTTATTCGATACGAATATAGAAGAGTGAATCGAGACTCCTTACGAGTAGGAAGTAGAGTGTCAGATTGAACAAAAGGAAGGCAAAAATGTCCTCTTCCTTCGTATCCTCACATGCTACATTGGAGCGGAAACGAATAGAATCCGAGACTGTGTATTGATCCTTTGTTTCTTATATTCAATGAATATACTATGCGTGTTATACGTTCACATTTATATACTCTGCTGTATTTAATTATCGACAATTATAATAATAATCGTATAATTTTTTTAACGAAGTGAAAAATTTTGCTTCTTGCTATTTCTCTTTTTTTTCCCGTGATTTTTACACGGTGGTAATTAAGTATTTAAACATCAGTGCGGTAATTTTTGTTTTTTTTTTTGTTTCGAAAGGTATAAAAGTATGGAATTTTTACATTATAATTAACTTAAAGCTATTGAAAGGAAACTCTTTTAACTCTTGACAGGTATTTCGTGTTGGACAGTCATTAATCAAATTGCGTTAGAAAATTTAAATTTCCCTATTTTACTTTTGGCATTATTTTTTTTCTGTATTTAAACTTCTTGCTTTTCTAATTAGAAGAAAATTAAAGTGTGTTATCATTAATTAATTAATATTAAGTCTTTATATTATTACTTGAATAACAATTTTTTTTTCTAATTACAGGTGACTGGAGAATTAGGAATTTTAAGAAAACATTCCTACGAAAAAGCGAATAGTGAGTAAAAAATTTTAAACATTCAGAAAATAATATAAATTATACAATTACATTATTTTATAATTATATATTATAACTTAAGATAATAATTTTATAATTTATAAAATAAAATAATGTAATTATATAATTTATAATTTTATTTAATTTTATTTATTAATAACAAAACAGTAAAATATGGATACACTATTGTATAAAAAAGCAACAATTTTTTTTTATTATTTTTAGTCAAAAATTAAGAAATTCGTTTCAAGTTAACTTATTTTTCGTTAATATAATGTTCGTTTGTAAGAAGTTTTAAATAAAAAGAAAAAATTTTTTTTAATTATTACAATTTTTATGAAATGTATACCTACATATTATATATTTTATCCTGTCATCGATTATATCATAATCCGACACTGACACCTGTTACATACTGTTGCCTCTATAATGTATGGGGTAAATATATATAAAAGTTATGACTTGATTTATGAAAGAGAAATAGCAGTGAAAGGGGCTCTTAAGGATTCAAAACATTTAATACTGCTTTAAAGTGACATTCAAAATCATTAACTGTTCTTATCACACTGTATAGAATTTTGAAGCGTTAATTATTCGTTAAAAATCAAATCAAAAAAATTAGTAAATATAAATAAAATATTAATATTAAATGCATTGAAAAGAATTCTTCCCAAAAAAATTATAATTAGGTATCTTTTATACTCGATAATTGATAAATTATATCTAAATATTCTTGCCTCTTTACCTGTGAAATTTATTGACCTATGTTTGCCACTTGACCTGTGACTTTTGATTAAAATTTTATGTCATTACGTTCGCTACTTTACCTATAAACTTTGACCTTAATTTTAAGGTTATTCTAAACTATTTAACAGTGACTTTTGACCTAAATTCTCATATTGCGTTTGTCACTTGACCTTTGGGAATTTTTACAATATTTTTTGTCTTTTGACCTGTATTTTATTTTTCGTTTGCTTTGACCTTTAAATTTTTGAGGATATTTCTCTCTTGACCTGTTACTACCGACCTAAATTTTTTCATATTATGTTCGCCCCTTGACCTGTGAATATTGATGTCACGCTTGTCACTTGACGTTAATTTTTGCCTTTTAGCGAAATAATATTGACCTAAACTTTAAGATTACGTTCGCCATTTGACTTTGATTTGGTTTGTGACTTCTTCTTTTGACCTGTTACTTTCGACCTAAATATTGATGTTACGTTCGTTATTTGACCTTTACGAATTTTTATACGTTACTTTTCGCCTCTCAGCCAATGTTTTTTGACCTAAAATTTAAGTTTACTTTCGACACTTGACCTCTTTAAATTTTTCATCCGTTTTCTTCTTTTGACCTGTTATTTTTTACCTAAATATTGATGTTACTTTCGTGATTCGACCTCTGTGAATCTTTATATGTTATTTTTCGCCTCTTAGCCTATGAATTATGACCTAAATTCAAATGTTACGTTCGTTACTTGACATCTATGGATTTTTCGACCGTTTTCTTCTCTTCACCTGTTACTGTCGACCTAATTATTGATGTTACGTTTGTGATTTAACCTAGACGAATTTTTATGTTATTTTTCGCCTATTAACCTATAATGAATTTTGACCTAAAATTACAGTAAATCTTTGTCGCTTGACCTTATTTTCGTCCCTTGACCAGTGACTAAATTTTTTTTTCTTCTACTTAATTTAAATCGCAGATTTTAATTGACCTAAATTTTAAAGTTACTTTCAATCTTGCCAAATTGACAGTCAAAAACTTGTCAATTTTGACCTGAATTTGAAACGTTACGTTTTTAACACCATTTCAGTGAATTTTCCCATTAAAATTTGTTATTAAGAAAAAAAAATCCACTCTACAAAATGAGTCTCAATATTTCATTATTTTAAAAGGGAATGTTAAAAAGGAAGTTTGAGTAACAAATTAAGTTAATTTGAAATAATCAGAAAATATAAGTTTTCCTATGGAGAATATATAGATTTCAAGGAAAATTAAAATCTGCATAATTCAATGGGAATGAAAAAGAGTGGGAGTGGAGGGAGGGGGTGGAGAAAACTCATAAATTATCAGAAGATAAAAGCAATTCGGTTGGAAAATGGAGTTACTTGAGAGAAAATGAATTAAATAATAAAAGAAAAGAAAAGAAAAGAAATGAAATGGGTTAAAATCGTTGTGGGCACACGATTATTCGACACGTAGAGATTATGGGAACACGTGGTTGTTAAAACTATAAGGTTTTTGCTGGGGAGAAAACAAAGATGAATGAGAGAGATAGAGATAGAGCAGCGGTAAAAGTGGTGGTTGTGTGGTGGTCCCCGGCAAAGCGTCCAATCAATACAGCTTCCCTCCACGTCCCGGTATGATACAAACCCATGAAAACTACGTCTCGTGTCGTTATATATATATATATATATATAGTGAACTGACAATTTTCCCTGCTTGTATTTGTATAACACACAACATGTTTAGCCAAGATTGGTAAACTTTGCTACCATTTGTCACTGCCGTAAATCCTGTTGCATATATATACATGTCTAACTATACAATAACCGTTATACGGGGTATTAGCCGGGTAACCAGTATAACAACTTTTTTTTTCTCTCTCTCTCTTTTTTGCAAGAAGAAATTGAACAGAAAATTTATTTTGACTTGTTGGATTTCATCGAGCAAGGAATAACTTTCGTTGACATTGAAAAATATAGGTCTCGTTTCAAGATGACACAATTTTTGTTCAAAATTCAAAACCATATAAATATACAAAATGTAGAAATTATACAGAAAAAAAAATTTATTTTCTACTTGACAAATATCTGTGACAAATTCTTATGGGAGGGACAAAACCCCCTGCCCCATAGTTCTCCAATCTTTGGAGTCTGTGATGAACTGGAGAAAAAAACTAATATGACCAAAAGACCTACTTGTTTATTAAAATTCAATTATCTTTAAAAAATAGAACATGAAATATTTTTAAAAACTAATTTTTCAGAATTTTAAATAAAATCTTTCGAAACTTTAATTTAAAAAAAAAACATGTTTATTTAAATCTGACCTGTGTCAACCGTTTTATTATTATTATTATTATTATTATTATTATTATTATTATTATTATTGTTATTATAATAATTATTATATTTATTATTTATCTAATCAATATAATAATTTTCAAGTAAACGATTATTTTAATCTATTTAATTATTCTTTTTTATATTGTACAATTTTTTTTTTTTTT
>JUFY01028758.1:0-11838 GCA_001855655.1 Leptopilina clavipes | reverse complement strand
AAATTTTAATATTTTTTTTGTCCTATTATTACTGGCACAAAAAGGAAGTTTTTATGCTTCAAATATTATTATAGTTTACATTATATTATATTGTTTTCTTATTATTATTATTATTATTATTGTTATTATTGCTCTTGTAATTATTATTATTTGGGACGAAAATATTTGGGAAATAATTAATGTAGAAAAAAGAGTCATTTATGGAATATAGAAAAGAAGGAAAAAAATATCTTTTTCGCGAAGCAAAAGAAAAGGGGTGGGGGGAGTTTTTTTATTACATAGAAAAGTATTGGATGGAAAAGGTTTCTTGCTTCTAAGCGAGAACTTTTAATAGGTTTCTGATAACCTGCGTCTATATGTCAACCGGGACTTATAAATAATTTTTCTATATTTTCCGATATCGCTATTTTCATCTCTCTCTCTCTCTCTTTTTCTTCTTTTGTTCAATCATTCAAACGAAAGAAGCGCCATCTGCAGATACTTCTAGGACCGTTTTTCCAGTCAGTTCAATAATTCGATAGACTTCCGGTAAGAGTCGAACATCTTATCAAAATCGAGAGTAGATAAAGGAGAGAGAGAGAGAGAGAGAGAAATGGACGAAAATCGTTCCATATTGTACACAGGAGTAAAATACTTTCTTTTATACAGTTATATACCGACAGATTCGTAAAGAAGGGAAAAAGAGTAAAAGTCTTTCCTTTTGGATAGCCTTGAAGTTCTTTCCACCCTCGAGGAATTTTCACTTCCACCCACCTTCTTCTTCTTCTTCTTTTTCTCCTTCTGTAGATATTTCGCTCGAGTCTTCTCTGTACTTTGGAATCTCTCGGCTGTGAATCGTTTCGAGATCAGAAAAAAAAGAGAGAGAGAGAGATAGAGAGAAAGCGCGTTTTCGTAGCTCTAACGAGAGGAAAAAATCGTTTTGAAGAAGTAAACATCACTTTACTGTGTAAAGATTTAAACATCTCTAAAGAGACCCGCTTTCAAATTGTTTAACATTTATCACTAAAAAAGAAAATCACAACCCAAAATCCGCAATGATTATCGAAATGTCAAAACTCTTATTCTTTGAGTTTCCGACATTTTTTATAATAAAAATTGACGCTTATCTGTAAAAACGAATTATAGATGTTATGTTTGTGATCAAAAACCGCTTTAGAATATAAATGTAAATTTTTTCAAATATAATTTTTTCTACTAAGATTCATACATTATTGGGTGGATTCTGATGAACAGAATGTCGCTGGATAAATTTATTGGGAGCGGGGGTGGTTGGAAATGAAAGAGAGTAAATAAACTCGAATGAATGACATGTCAGGCGGGAAATATTAAATTCGTTGTTCCCTCTAATTAAACACGAGGTGGGTGCCTGTTCGGAAATGAAAGTTGTGGCCCGGTCAAAAAAATATATATATATATATATATACAGTTGGAAAGGAGAGGGGGAAAATGTGGGTTTGATATTATAATTTATAACGAAATGTTGAGGATAAATTATTGTGCGGACAATCAAGTTCTCCACCGATTTCAGGGAGCGCAAAATGTATATGTTTTATGTTTATATCCGAGGAAATTTTATGTCTTATATTGTATATGTACCGGGCCGGAATGGCACTTCCGTTATTATATATATTTGCTCCCCTGCGGAAACACACACGTAACAATAGTTACGTTTGACTTTTCGTTAATACATACATTTACGTTTATATTCTTTTGCAAAATAAAATAATTATAAAATAATTATTTGCATAATCTTATAATTGAGCTAAAATTGTAGTTACCGACAGTTGGTAATTTTAAACTAACCTAAAATACCTTTTACGCTAAATTTAGAGACGTACTTACTTTGAAAAACGAAATACTTGATTGAATTTTCGTATAATTGAAATAAAATGCTAGTTACCTACGGTCGATAACTCTTATTTGACCTAAAATGCTAGTTACTTACGATCGGTGACTCTTTTCTGCCCTAAAATGCTGGTTATCTACGATCGGTAACTCTTGTTTGACCTAAAATGCTAGTTACCTACGGTCGATAACTCTCATTTGACCTAAAATGCTGGTTATCTACGGTCGGTAACTCTTGTTTGACCTAAAATACTAGTTACCTACGGTCTATAACTCATATTTGACCTAAAATACTAGTTACCAACGGTCAGTAACCCTCATTTGACCTAAAATGCTAGTTACCTATGGTCGATAACTCTTATTTGACCTAAAATGCTAGCTACTTACGATCGCTGACTCTTTTCTACCTTAAAATGCTGGTAATCTACGGTCGGTAACTCTTGTTTGACCTAAAATGCTAGTTACTTACGGTCGGTAACTCTCATTTGACCTAAAATACTAGTTACCTACCGTCGGTGACTGTCATTTGACCTAAAATGCTTGTTACCTACGGTCGGTAATTTATATTTGACCTAAAATACTAGTTACCTACCGTCGGTAACTGTCATTTGACCTAAAATGCTAGTTACCTACGGTTGGTAACTCTTATTTGACCTAATATGCTAGTTACTTACGATCGGTGACTCTTTTCTGACCTAAAATGCTCGTTTTCTACGGTCGGTAACTCTTGTTTGACCTGAAATGCTAGTTACCTACGGTCGGTAACTCTTGTCAAACGTAAAATTAGATTTACCGATCAAGCGACTGTCGGTAACTTGCATTTTAGGTTAAGACGTTGAAAATCGTCGTCGCATTTTTTTTTTCATTTGGTTAAATGATTTTTTTGAGTTATGTCAAAGAAAAGGCAGTAAAAAGAATCGTCATTAGAGTTTGCAGACCGCAAAAGAATAGCTGGTCGTCTCGGTCACGAACTGTTCATATTGTGTTTTCATTCGTTCCTTAAAAGGACGGACACACTCGCCCCGCTTGAATGCCTGTTTGAAAGTAAGTGGTGGAGTCGTGATGAAAAAAAAAAACCCCCCCTCTAGATTCTAGAAGTTTCAATGGTGGAGATAAAAAATTGACACCCTCACCATGGGTATCCCCATGTTCAGGAAAGTCGTACTTTTGTTCAGATTGAATGCACGACAGGTTGAAATGAAAATCTTTTCAAAAGCCCGTTATTGTCACAAAAAAAAGGAGATCGTAAAATTGTAATTTGTATTCGATTTAGTATGAGAGATTTTTATATTTTCCCCCTCAAGGCGAATCAAAATTTAACAACAAAAAAATTCGGAAAAATTCTCTTTTATTTTTCAATTTAAAGAAAGGCAGTTAATCTTTTTTTTTTTGAGGTTTATCGCGATCGCAGCTTATTATATAGACATACGTGTATGTTGTGTAGATAATACCCGTACATAATATGGCAAAAACCGGTTGTTATACATAACCTGAAAATTCGTAGGTGGTTTGAGGCGCGCCCAATCAGTCTTATCGATTCTTCCAATTTGGTTTTGTTGGTTTTTTTTCCAAAAGGGCCGTTCACATTTCCCTCAGAGGAAAAAAAAATGTATTTATTTTATTTTTCTTTTTTATCTCTGACGGATTTTTCTAATTAAAATAAACATTAAGATGGATTATACAGTATATAGTTTAAATATATTCAAGATTGCAATCAAGAAGGGGGGTAAAAACGAGACGGAAATCGAAGAGTGAAAAACTGATTGGTAATTCAATCTTTGCTGCGGAAGATTAATTTCTCGGGCAGGTTTGTATTCTGAAGTGACCTTGAAAATTCGCTGCCTCTCTCTCACTCTCCTTCTTTCTTTTGCTCAACCCTTACATTGATATTGAATGAAACAAGTCATGGTCGATGATTAATTTTTTTTCGCCTGGCGTGATTCTCTCTCTCTCTCTCTCTCTCTCTCCCTTTCTGGACTCATTGTTTGCAAAGCTGAAGGTAATAATTCTAAAACCGGCGCATTAGCCCGCGTTATATTGGCATTTGTGTTAGTATCACTTAACCAGAAGATACGAGCAAACTGAGGGCAATACTAACGGTGAAATAATGCGACATCCGGCGACGCAACATAGTTCTTTTCCCGAAAAAAAAGCCAAGCGCGCAGAAAACCTATTTGTTTTAATTACCCCACGCTTCCGCCAGGGGCGTTCTCTCGCTCCGACATGGAAAAGAAAACAAAGAGAAAATGAGGAAGAAAATAATTAAATTAACCCCTGAATCGTAAAATATTCTCTCCTTTTTTTCTCTCTCTATATATAGTGTTGTCCATTTAATTTAACCGCATAAAGAGGGAGAAATCTCAGAAATTCGAAAACATAATTAAATTAAGGTGCGACTAAAGTGACAGAACATAATTTTCATTCTCCAAATTGTTGGAACGCAGGTGTGGAGATCGAATAAGGGGGCAAATTAATTTCTCCAATAAAGAGCATAGAGAGAGAGAGAGAGAGAGATAGAGGATATACTCGCGTCTTTACTGGCTCCTGTTCCTTCTCCTCCTGCTGCTGCTGCACCAAAAGTTGCTTCGTTAACGACCAATTAGAAAGTTTCTCGTTAAAGGGAGAGATCGGATCGTCATATAGTGTATATAGGCTTTTACGCGCGCACGTACAATTTCTTTATATATATATATATACCGAACCCTAATTACAAACCAAAGAAAGCCTATATAACTGAAATGAAACAATTTATTTCATTCCACTGTGGCTCGTAAATCAAGTGGAGATTTATTAACCGGTTCTTGATTGAAGCTTGAAGGTGTTGGTCTTCCCGTAAAAGTCTCACACGAGAATCGAGACAAATGTGATAATTTAATAAATATAATTATTTTTCGACATCGTTTCTCCCTCTCTGCAGCAAAAGAAAAAAGATAATTATTTTTCCTTATTGTAAAAATGAGACACGTTTTGAAAAAAAAATTGGGGAATTAATTTCTCGTTTCTAGTGCATGGACCCTGAAAGAAAAGAAACATTTTCTATAATAGAATTTGCAAAATGTGTCACCTGGTCAGCACGCAATGACACACAGACTATATAACGCTCGCACTGCATGTGAAGAGAGAGAGAGAGAGAGAGAGAGAGAGCTTTGAATTATCGCGTTAGACACACCGTGGCGTGGCGAGAACCAGACTCGTTACGCTTAATTAGGCAAATTTTCAAACCGACGTCGCCATTTGTCACGATAAAGCCTTATGACATGAGCTGCCGTGCGCTTTTCTAAAATTCTACATTAGTATAGAGGTACATGAGGAGAGAGAAAGACGTGACTATATGTATGTGTCTGTAGGCAGTTTATATTGTGTTACGGTATTAGACGGTATTACATCCATTGTTAGCCTGTCCCCTTTTATTTAATTCCAGTTGTCATTTGAGCGCCACAGTTAAACGAGTTCCTGGGCTTTACGCCGGCTTAGTTGCTCTTTTGACACTAAAACCAGAAATCCCGATAGAGACCATACAGGAAAACAGGCAGCAAGTGTTGTTATATAGGAATCTAGATGAAGATTTGCAGAAACTGACCAAAACAATTGTTCTGCATGTTGATTAAATAAAGAATCAAATAATCACTCCTAAAACCTTAGAGAATAATTTGTTTTTGAGAATTTTTCATTATGACCTGAAAATGATTTTATTTGGTCAAGAAAAACGGTTAAGAACTTCAATTATCCAGAAAGCTTCTGAATCTGAACTTCTAGATCAGCGGGGGTGCTAAACTTGATCCAGACTTGACCCTAGACATTACAGAACATTTTTCTATTCACGGGCTAGAAGTAACTTTGAGCTAATAATAATATTTGGAACTTATCGTAAGCTTCTTAGAATATCCCATTGTTGAACCTACTTAAAGGTCTTTTGTTTTACTTTACATCTAGTTTGTCCCATTTTTGAACCTACTTAAATGTCTCTTGATCGTAACGTACATCTTCTTTTTCCTACCTTTGAACCTACTTGAACATACTTTGACCCAAAATTAATACAATTCTGACCTACGCGTACCATAAATAAAACGCGTACCTACATTGTCCCATTTTTTGAACCTACTTGGACATAGTTTGACATTACGCCTCCTAAAACCAACTTTGTCCTATCTTTGAACCTATTTACTTGAAGATACTGTGACCAAAATTAGAATCTAATTTGACGTCTCCTAAACCTACTTTGTCCCATTTTTGAACCTACTTGAACATACCTTGAGTGTAATTTAATCCTACTTGGACCTTACTTTGAACCTATTTTTGTAATTTATATTGAACCTTCTTTGATCTTACTTTGCCTTGTTTTGAAACTTTTCTAATTATACATTGAACCTACTAGGACTGTTCTGTAAATAATCATCAATCCTACTTGGTCCCAATTTTAAATTTATATAAACCTACTTGAGCTCTACCTGGAAATACTATGAAGCTTCTTGAACCTATTTTGAAAATACTTGGACCCAATTTTGACCGAACTTTGAACCTATTTTCACCATACATTAAATCTACTTTTTCTCTGTATTAGAACTAATTAGATCCAATTTAAACGATTCAGAAAATCCCCTATTATGTATAGCTTAATACCTCAATACCTTTGAACCTAATAGTATTCTTCTTTGACTCTAATTTGAACCTTTGAATACCTTTGAACCTAATAGTATTCTTCTTTGACTCTAATTTGAACCTACTTAAACTGTACTTTTTGCACTGTACTTTGAACCTACTGAACCTGTACTGAATCTACTTCCACTCCAGATTTGAAGTACTTTGGACTGTACCTTGAACCTAGTTAGAAACTGCGTATTAAATCTGGAGTTCAAGTAGATTTAAGACGCAGATTCCAAATAGGTTTAAAGTACAATCCAAGTATATTTAAAGTACAGTTCAATTAAGTTCAAATTAGGGACAAAGAAGGATCTTATTAGGTTCAAAGGTATTAAGGTATTAAGCCTTACATAATAGTGGATTTTATGAATGGTTCAAAATAGGATCTAATTACTTCTAAAGGACGGAAAAAGATTCATGAAAATAATATATATCGTAGATTTGTTATAATTGTTCAAATATCAAAATTATCTTACGAATACAGAAACGATGGTGAGGGTATATTTGGCTTGGATATAATTTCTGAAGTGGGTACTTATTTTCTTGGCGCACTGTTGGATCCGATAAGTCCAATTGGAACCGTGAAATCCGTCGAAAATCGTAGACTTAAGGAATTAGCTTCCAATTTCAAGTGTGTTTGTCTGATCCTCCAGAGGACGTAAAGCTCTCCTTTTCTTTCTCTCTCTCTCTCTCTCTCACTCTGTCTGTCCTTCTCTCTTGACCAATCCTCTTGAAAAAGACCCTCTCCAAAGAGGCCGAGTTCTGGTTTTTTTTTTCTGCCACTCTTAACTCTATTTTTCTGGACGTTTTCATCGCTTGCTGAATTTCACTCCTCTTCTTTCCTCTATATACCTTTAGATTCTCTATTTTCTGAGAATGTGAAAGAATTTCTATGTGTTTTCATGCATGTGCAAATCCCACGGTCCAGGATTGTATTTGTGGTAATGGTTGCGAACATGAGTATAAGGTTATATACGAACGTGCGCATGGTGTATCGAGTTTCGCTACGACGACGACAACGACGACGACGACGACGACGACGTGTCTCGGCACTTCTTGGCTCGGTGCACCCTGCAATTGTGTCCGTTCCATGAGGAGCACGTGTACTTTTGTGTGCGCGTTTCCCACTATATAGATGTTTATACGTACGTGTGGTGTAACTCTTTTCTCTTGCGCACTCACTGATGAGATGTGAAGTTGTTCCCTTTTTTCTCCCCACTCCTTTACCGACTACCTTCCCCTTTTCTTTTCATTTTTTTTTTGAAGAATGGCACCGCTCATAAACCCGTCCCACGCGACACAAACATCCTCTCGTGTATCATTGACTATTCTCTCTCTCTCTCTTTCTCTCTCTCTCTCTCTTTCTCTCTCTCTCTCTCTCTCTCTCTCTTTCTTTCTCTTTCTCTCTCTCTCTCTTTTTCTTTCTCTTTCTCGTTCTCTTTCTCTTTCTCTTTCTCTCTCTCTCTCACAAACGAGAAGCCGGGAAAAATTTTTTGCCCCGAGATGCAAAAAAATTGGTGACGTATGGCAACATTCTTCTTTGTCCCACTCGAAAATTTCCATCACGACTTCATTGAATCCGCCTTCTCAATTTGCAAAACATATTTATCGGAAAAATAAATAAAGACAAAACTTTATAAAGACAACAAATTGGAACTAGCAATCATTTTACCCAAAAGTTTATTTACAAACGGAACTAATAGTGACAGAAAATATTTTTAGATTCTTATTTCTTTCATTTGAGAACAAAGAATGTTTAGAGAAGATGTTTCCCCTTCTTGGTAATCGATACCAAATTGATCTGTTCCAAAATCACGGGGGGTATTTAAGAAGTTTCAGAAAGAGGAAACTCGATCGACAAATTCAGCACGTTTCTTCCCCTTCAAGTGGAAGTTACCCCAGTGCGGTATGCCGTAAAGTTTTCGTATAGGTGGACCCAACTAACTTCCTAATCCCACCCCCCCTAACTTGAGGGAGTGCGAAATTGGAGGGGATAAGGAACTTTTCGATTTCCCTTCGTTAGAAACTTTTACGATCGAAGTATATAAGGTGCGAAAATAAGTACAGCAGATGACTTATTTTCTATATTTCTTGGAAATGATCGGGAAATTTGTTTCGTAAAAGCGGTCAGTTGAGAATTTTAATTAAAGTTTCTGTATTGCATCAAAACTGGATGGCATCAAAATACGTTCAAACCTTCCAGGACCAAAGTTGTGGACTTGATCCAGAACCCTAGATATTCTAGAACATTTTTCTATGCACGGACTTGAAGATACGATATTGGGGGAAGTATTCCTTTAGGTGTCCTAATCTTCAGTCCAAAATGAAAACACAGTAAGTCGCATTTGCCATAAGAGCGAAAGTCGGACCAAAAGCTGTAGACTTGATCCAAAACCCTAGATATTCTAGAACATATTTCTATGCACGGACTTGAAGATACGATATTGAGGGAAGTATTCCTTTAGGTGTCCTAATCTTCAGTCCAAAATGAAAACACAGTAAGTCGCATTTGCCATAAGAGCGAAAGTCGGACCAAAAGCTGTAGACTTGATCCAAAACCCTAGATATTCTAGAACATATTTCTATGCACGGACTTGAAGATACGATATTGAGGGAAGTTTTCCTTTAGGTGTCCTAATCATCTGTCCAAAGTAAAAACACAGTAAGTCGCATTTGCCATAAGAGCGAAAGTCGAATAACAAAGCTAAGGGACGCTCGCCCTTGTGTCAAATGCGACTTACTGGGTTTTTATTTTGGACAGCAGTAACCACTCCTCCTGCTTTTGAAGGGGAAGAACTTAGGGAGATAAGGAACTTTTCGATTCCCCGTTTGTTAGAAAGTATATAGAAAATTAGTAGCAGACTTGAATTTTTTCTGATGATGATGATAATGGTATTTTTTTCTGTCTGTTCAATTGATAGTGGAGGGGAAATGGACCAATATCCTTCTTGCAAAGGAGACCAAAAAAAAAAAAGAAGGGATACGGAATTAAATAAAAATCACGCGAACTGAAGATTTGGGTTCTTTTATATCCAAGAGAGACTCAGACATTGTGTTCTGCATGCGAAATGAGTAGAACGAGAAAATTTTTTTGGGTGTGAGAGGAAAGAGTTTTGTCGATGGGAAGCGCCAAGAAACGGAACGAAGACTGCATTTATTAAACTCCAGAGGAGGAACGTGCTTCGCTAGAAACTATCCTTTACGTATATGTGAAATACTGCAGTAGATATACCCCTCTTCATCACTTGTTCTCTCATTCTCGTTTGCGAATACTCTTTTCCCCCTTCGATTCTACTAAGAATAAGAAATTGAATATCTGCTACGCGTGAATCTTGGCCTCTCTCTCTCTCTCTGTCTCTCTCTCTGTCTCTCTCTCTCTCTCTCTCTCTCTTTCTCTCTCTCGAAATCCAATTGAAATGAGATGATTTATTAGATATGATTCCTCCAATCTTGATTATGATTTTAATATTCGAAAACCTTCTTCGGTAATATTTTCCAATATCGCAATTATTACCCCGAATAGTGCCAAATCATCATATTTCAAAAATTGTTATTATTCCAGGAATAGATTTCAAGAATTGTTAGCATTATTCCAGGAATAGATTTCAAGAATTGTGTATATATTTAATTTTGCGAAGAGTTCTAGTTCCTAATTGTTTCCCTTTTGGATTTGAAAGAGGCGATAAATTCAGGATAATTCAACTGCCCTGGAGGTGTAGAAGGTATTTGCAAAGAATGGACCCACCATGAGAGAGATCCCACAAGCACCTTTAAGGAAATTGGTTCTAAGTGGTGTGCCGAGGCCGCTGCCGGTATGGAAGAAGCAGCTTTTTAATTGGAGCTTGGGAAGCCGACGAATTACCCCGAAAAATCATGGCTTCCAATTTGAAATTCTAATCAGTATGATATAGCAAACGTTATTCTTCTCTCTTCGGAGCAGAGAGGATAAATTGTTGCCTTCCGCGGATATATTTGATTCAAAGTATGTGTGATGGTGTTATCGGATGAGACGCCACGTTCTTTAGGAGAGAACAATTCATCAGTCTATGTGTCTGTGATGTATATAGAATCTTGAAAAAAAAAGAGAATGAGACAGGCGTGACTGATTCATTATGAGATTGTAATTAAGTTCTGACATTAGCATATTACCAACCAGCACTATCGCACACGAGATTCCCAACGACTGGAACGACTTGACCCGCCCAGGATACTTCCCATGCTAACTAGGTCGCCATCTTCAAGACCTGGTTGCAATGATCGTTTGATGGGGCGGGGTTTAAAAAAAGAAACATCCCCCTAGAATTCACCTAGGTCCTATGATGAAAGTATCTTTCGAAAATTATGGATCTAGGCAACAAAACTAATTATAAAAATTCAAATTCTGATTAAAGGAATTTAATTGTGGAATAATCCATTCCGAACGTATAGACTTTCGGAGGAATGGAAATATGGAAGGAATAATATGGAATACATATTAATAATATGGAAGGAAAAATATAAGACAAATGCCTTTTTGGAGATTAGAATATGTATATAGTGATGATAACAAAATGAAGTGTTTCGAATGGGGGGGTAAATTCTTTGCCCCCTCTATTAATTGTTCTGTCAATATATGATTAATAGACGGTGATTTTCTTTTTGGTTTTTTAGCACGCTCGGGAGGAGGATGGAGGAGCTGGAGACGCTGGAGACCACGGAGTGCCCGGACTGCTCCGGGCCACCCCCTGAGTTCCGGCTGCCGCCACCCCCGCGGCCGCCCTTCCTCACCGAGGGTACTTTCTGTTCCGAGGCACCTCTCGCTGAACTCGAAGACTGCGTCGCCATTCCGGTAAGCATATAAAGTTATTTATAAAGTTTTATTTATTTTTTTTGTGTGCGGTTTCCTGGACCAGAGCCAAAGTAAATACATGATATGACGATAAACGGTCAAAATAGGTTCAAGTAGGTTCAAAATAGGATTTAATGCCTGGTTGAAACGTACCTTACTTTTACTGCACGAATATACTAACGTTACAAAGTTGGAAAAAAGTAGGTTTAAGAATGGGTCACAAGTAGGTTCAAGAATAGGCCAAAGGAGTCTGAGAGATTTAATGTTGGGTCAAAGTAGGTTCTAGTAGTTTAATAGTGGGTCTAAGTAGGCTCAAGTAGTTTAATTTTGGGTCTAGTAGGCTCAAGTAGTTTAATGTCGGATCAAAGTAGGTTTTAGTAGTTTAATGTTGAGTCTAAGTAGGTTCAAGTAGTTTAATGTTGGGTCTAAGTAGACTCGAGTAGTTTAATGTTTGGTCTAGTAGGCTCAAGTAGTTTAATGTCGGATCAAAGTAGGTTTTAGTAGTTTAACGTTGAGTCTAAGTA
>JUFY01028757.1:53421-79956 GCA_001855655.1 Leptopilina clavipes | reverse complement strand
TTTTTATTATTATTAATAATAATTATTATTATTAATATTTTTAATTTTATTGTGAGGATGGTTCATATTAAAATTTCTTACATTATTTTCAAAATATTTTTTACCTTTTTTTTAATAATTTTAAGTTTTTATAACCCAAGTGTAATTCATTATGGTTTTATTTTTATTGAAAAAAAATATATATATGAAGACTTTCTTCACCAAACATAAAACGAATCTCAAAGCAGATATTCTTTCACTAGTATGAATTCAATGGAAACTTTTTCTTGACAAGATCCAGTACTAACACATCAGAAGTTCTTTTGTTATTAAATCTCCTTTGACCGTTTCAAACTCTTGGCAATACATACATATATATAAGAGACTGTACCAAAAGAAGGAGACTTTGTGTGATTCGAACGAGAGGGAAAATTTGAAGGAGAAATCGCAATGCAACAATTGAGGGATGTGAGGCAAGGGGAGAGGGATCAGGGATATTTACTTGGGACGATGTACCATAAGCTGAGAATGTGGGCGTTTATCCAATACGATAGAGGGTGGGGGGTTAATTGTTGAATTAACCTTAATTATCGGACCCTCCATGCTTCTTCGTTCTTCCTCTTACGAGATCTATCCTATACCTATTCACCACTATTCATTATCGTTTACTCTCTTTAGTTAGTTACACGATATTGCTCTACTCTGTCCTTGATGTAATTTTTTTTTTTTTTTTTTTTTTTTTTTTTTTTTTTTTTTTTTCAAATTACTCTTCTGCAATTTTTTCTCCTTGCTGAAACGTTGCTCGGTAAAATTATAAAAATATTGACGCAAAGTTTCACAATATAGCACGTAAGCTTTAAGCAAGCTTGCCATACAATTTTTGCAAGTTTGACACAACCTTACGCAATTTTTTTTTTGCAAACTTGCACAGAAAGCTTGTGACACGGCAATCTTGCAGTGCAAAATTACAAAAATTCCATGGCAAAAATTATCGCAAGCTTACTTGATATCTATTTGATCTTAATTCTGGAACATTTTTTTAAATTATTTTTTTATAAGAAAGAATTAAAATGATTTTCAAAAATGTCGCAGTCACTCTTTATTTTTTCATTTTCATATTTATACACATATTTTAAGCATACGACAATATTGAAGATACTTAATTATAATTGTAGTATTAATAAAAAATGTCGAGCATTTTGTACAATAAATAAAGACTCTAAAGCGATTTAAACACAACGTCACATAGCTCTTTACTATTCGATAGTATCGAGTATTATTATTTGTTAATAAATCGATTTTCTTTAACACTTCTTCTTCTTCTTTTTCTTTTTCTTTTTATTCGCATTTATAAACTCGATTTTTTTTGCAAATGATAATTGCAAAAATCATTCGATGGATAAAATTTTTCTTAGGTTCGTAAATAATAATTGTAGAATTAGAAATTTCTGGTGAAAATATTTCAATTTAGAGTTTTAGACTATAAATAAATATTGAGTGTAATTTTAGTATTTAAATAATATTACGATTTCAATAAATTATAAATAAATAAGCTGGAGTGTATAATATTAAATAGTTGTAATTCAACAAATATAGTGATTTCTACTTAAAGATAGTTTTTTTTTAGTCTCATATGACTTCATTCATTATTTAACATTTTCACAAGAGCATTAAATGTTAATTGCAATATATAATTTTTGCTTGTCTTTTGCTTCTGAATCGAGGAAGATTTTAATCTCTTAAAGTTGTAAATTTTTTAAACTTAAACTTTTTTTACGTTTAGGGTCATTTACACCAGACCGTAAATTTTTTACTTCCACTTCATTCAACAATATTCTTTTAAAGTATGGTTGGAGAAGAAGATCAATATTAATATAAGTTATTATATTCAAAATTAAAAAATTACTTTTATATATTAATGAACTTGAAAATTTGTAACAAAAACAAAAATAATTAGCAGTGACATAATTGTCTTTTGAGAAATTCAAGATCAAAAATTGGATTATACGTTTCTACTGTTTGCTTTTTGTAATTTTCTAATTATTTGTGACAACAGTAAAGTTATTTGTCCAGAGAGAATGAATGTGTATATAGAGAGAGAGAGAGAGAAAAAAAAATTCTAAAAGGAGAGCCGGATGGAAAATATGAAGCAATCAACATGTAAATACAAAGTGCAAATACGAATATCGCGGAGGTAAATTAATTTTTCACGTAACTCTTTGTCTTGTTTACTTTAACGGAAACGAAAATTATTAAATGACGTTATTCTTTTTTCCAAAGGTGTGAAAATTTTCCACTATTCCGTATTTCAGGGAATTATTAATGTTCTCATATTTTCACAAAATCAGTATTGTATTAATGCTTTCCAATTTCCTCTAATTAATGGCAATCTTTTCAACAAAAGCGGTACCAGATTTGAATATTTGAATCGCTCTATTATTAAATTAATTGTAATTCATTAGTCAAAGTTCAAAAGTAAACAAAATTAAATTGGGAAAATAATTTAAGGGCATGTAAATTATATTGTCAGGTAGAAGAATAATAAGTTTTTATTTTGAAAAATTTAAATTTAACGAATGGATAATAAGGAAAATGAAAAGAGAGGAACTGACCCAGAAATTTGTGGAATTGGAACGTTAGAACAGACTATGTCTTGTCATTAACAACTTTACCATTGACCTCTATTAAAATTGACCCCAGTCTCCCCCATACACAGCATCCGCAAATTTTTATATTATTATATTTCTCATCTTCATTATAAGGTACGCTTATGTGAGAAGTAAAATTTATATCTTCGAAACGCTACGCACACAGTCACTTAATTATATAATTAATAGACATCTTAAAATTAAGACTCTGTACAAAAGATAGTATAAATAAGAACACTTAATTATGGCCAAGGCTTCTCAAGGAAAAACCCATTAAATTATTACAAAAATTTGTGACTCGAACAGGTTCGCTGGTATAGAAAATTTACTTTATATATTCGCTAATAGTTTATATATATTTGAAAAAGTGAAAAAAACTCTTGGCATATTGATTCATGTAATTTTTCAGATTCCTTTATTTATAGGACAGTCGTTTCTTTTTTCAATTCTAATGTGTATTTTTTTTGCTATATTTTTTATGTCTGATATGTTCTAATCCAAACTATTTTTGTAATTAATTTGTCAAAATAGAATCACAAAATTACAGCACAAAAGAAAATCAAAGTGAAAGTGAAAGAGAAAGTCAAAATAAAATCATACAATTGCAGCATAAAAGAAAAGAAGAATATTGTTAAGAGAAAATGAAAATTATAATATAGAATTAAACACAGAGAAAAGATATATTTTTCTCAGTGCCAACTAACCTATTTATTTGATTCAAAGAAAAATTTTATTTGCGCCAAAAAATATTTTATTTGTGCTAAATAAAATTTTTATTTGAAACAAAATAAATTAGTAGACTTTGAGACAAATATATTTTTATTTGATTCAAATATATTTATATATATAAATTATATTTGATTTAAATAAAAAATTTCTTTGGATGTATAGTAAAATTTATTACACTTTTTATTTAATTTTATTTTGACACTGAAAATAAAATTAATTAACTCTTTAAATTAAAATTAAACGCATACTTTTAATAAATATTCTATACACTTCATAAAATGAATTTTTTTCAATTAAAAAAAATTTTTTTTTCAGGAAACATTTTTAATTAAAATTCAGTTACTTTTAGGTATTAAAATCTGACAGTCTTCAATGTAAATTTGAATTTTTAAAATAAAATGTGGAAGCTCAATATAAATTTATCCAATTTTAAGGGGGAAAAAAAAGAGAAAATTGACAAATTCTATAAAATATTACGAAAAGAGAGTAAAATGATAAAAAATCGTGTCTGTGGATTTATTTTATATTGGAGTAATGAAAAATTTTACTTCGATTTCGGAGAATGTCCAATTAATGGGGGGTTAAGAATATCGCCTTTGTTGGAAAAGTATTGGATTTTTTATAAGGCAATTTAAAAAAGTGCCCCCACATTACGAATAGATCGGTCCGATATATAAAACCTCGGGCACGATAAAATAGAACCAGAAACTCTGGAAGTATATTTCTTTTTTTTTTTTTTTTTTAATTCTTTCTTCATAGAACACTTCGTTATTGGTAAATTAGAATTAAATTTAATTCTAATTTCATTTTTCATAATTCAAATAATATTTACAAACTTTTTTCGTTTCTTTTTCAAAATTATTCGTAAAAATGCTAAATATACACTGAAAGAATTTTATTTGATTCAAATAAATTTTAAGTGAATTAAATTCGATTCAAATATAGAAATTATTATTTCACTTACAACTTATTTGATTTAAATAAAAGTTATTTGGTTATTCAAGTAAATATTTATTTGATAATAGACAAGTATTTAGTTATTTGAATCAAATAAATTTTTTTTTCATTGTAAAATTATTTTTTTACGTAATATTTTAAAATTTACATTTTTATATATCTTTATTAAAAAAAAAAAAATTAAAGAACCCACGCCAAACGAAAAGAGATGAATCATAAATATTGGCTAAGTGCCAAATCGGTCTTTACGTTTCCTTGAATTTTTTTTTCAACCAATTCGTGGCTAAACCAGAAAATTTCTTCGTCAAATCTATTACAAAATTGTAATTTCATTTGCACACGAAATTTCATCTTCTCATCTCGTGTCTTCTTACAGAAACACGGAAAGATCAGTATTACTTTATATCTCTTTATATTACTTTTTTATCTTTTTACTACTTTCTACATCTTTATTACTTTATTTCTTTCTTATTTTATATCTTTATTATTTTTTATTTTATTATTTTATTATTTTAGATTTTAAAACTTTAAATCTTTATAACTTTATCACTTTTTATTCAAAATATGTTACAGGATGCAGAGAAAAAGGATAAAAGTTTATTTTTGTCAGTGTAAACATTTTAAATATTTGAAAATCTCGAAACAAAACATGCTTCTTTTTTTGTAGCAAAGAATAGAACCGTTTTATAGGATAATTTACATACTTTTTTTTATGAAATAATTTTCCTTTTCTATTTTATACATTTATTTTTTATTTTATACTTTTTCTCATGTTTCTTACATTTTTTTTTTTAAAGGAAATTTTTCATAAAAAGCAATCAAGCATTTCTTTCCGTGTATTTTCCGATCAATTTGAAATATATTTTTGAAATGAAAAAATTTTGAATGAAAGAAAGTTTTCTAAATTCTAAATTACATTTGAACACTGGCGTGCAATTAGTATTATTACTAATTAATATTATTATCAATTTTGTAATTTGTATAATTATGTAATTTAATTTAATAATTCGTATGATTTTGTTTTTTTTTTTTTGCTCGAAGACGCTGTTAATTATTATATCAAATTTTATAAACTTGTAAAAAAATTCACAAAAGTGTAAAAAAATGATTTTATGGAATTTCTCAGTGTGGTATTTAGAAAATGAAAAGGTCTCAACCTTTGTGACATGAAATGGAATTGTCTATAATGATCCCGAGCTTAATCTTTAAATTGAGTCCGATTGATGATGACTCAAAGAATGAAGAAGCTGAGAAAGCAGAGTTCAGAATTTAAACAATTTTCACACTTCAATTATGCATTTTTGACTGGGATGTAAAAAAAAAATTGTTTAAAAAAAAAACGTAATACAGCATTTCGCATAACCTTCGTCGAAGTCACGTATATCTAGTTTCTTTTCTACTCTAATAAAAATAAATAATAAATAAATAAAGAACACTGGATCTTTATCTAAAAATGTTGTCTATATTCTCAACTTTCATATATTCACTTCCGTTAATTTCGAGAATAAATTCAAAGCAACTGAAACTAAAACAAAAAAATCGAAATAAAGAAACAAATAAAAATAAGTGGAATAATTTTTAGAAAAAATTCTGAATTAGGAATTTTGAATTTACAAAAATTAAAAAATAAATTCAGATGCTGAAAAAATCATACAAGATTGGAATGATTAAAAATGAGATTTTCCCTCTCTCTACTTTTCTACAAATAAATGTGACTTATCTATTCGTAGAGAGAGAGAGAGATCGGACCATTCTTTTCATTTTAAATTCGAATCACGTAACGTCAAAAGATTGACTGTGTCAAAGATCCCGACGAGTGAATTGTAGGATTCGATTTTGAAATCTCAAGGATCTGAATCATGTCAGAATTGGTTTTCAAATCCCACATTCAAGAAAGTGACTTTCATATACTCTGAATCTCGACAATTATTCTAAGCGCGAGTCGCGAATATCGATTCGAAGAGATGATGGACCTCGGTCTACAAGGAAGCAATAATAGTTCGAAAATTGGAAAATTAATGCTAACATTAATGCCAAGTGAAACTTGAAAAGAGGCCGGAAGACGTGAGAATTCCCAGTAGGACCAGCCAACCGAGATTCATGTTACTTCTTTGTAAATCAACTCCTCCACCATTGGCGCAGGATTTTTTTATTTTTGCTATTTTCAAATTGCGTCGATTTAATAATTTGTGCACGCCATTAATATCATTAATATTTAAAATATGATTTCTCGACATTAACACGGAATAAAGTGATCCGGGATGCTGGTCGGTTGATGAGGAGCAGAAGGTCAGGACCATGTGCGTTCCCACTGCTTTCATCACGTAGACTTTACCTTTAAATTGTTGGTAATTGTAATCCACCAATGTACCTATATTAACAGAACAAAAATTACCTTCGTTAATTCATGTTTAAATTAAACTCGAAATCTGTGTGAGTCAAGAAAAAATTCAACCATATTACAATTATTAATACTATACTAATTACAATCTTTACTTTATCTCCATTTTCATCATCAAAAGTGTAGTAGAATTTATAATGAACGCAGAAATAATTATTCTATTTCTTTTCTATTAGCGAATCTCATTCTCTGATGATGAGAAAAATTCCCACATAATCAGAAAATTCTTCCAATTAGATTCAACAATGTATTATATATAATATGTCATTAATGCAAATTACATTCATGCTCTTGCTTTATACTTATAATTAATTTTTCCGGGAGCTCCTTGCGCTAAGATTACTTGAAAGAATCTGCTGAATCTGCGGCGCGCTCGGGCTTTTATTTGATTGTGGAACTAGGGGCGGAGCTTCCCTACTTAGATCGTGGATCGCTGGAGGGGTGACGCATGCGCTGTAAGCGCGGAGTCAGGGCCGTATTAAAGTGTCACGATGCCCTACAGTTCAAATTTTCATTCTAATTCCTACTTTTTTTTACAAAATTATTGATAATAACGATTCTTTATTAAAAACAATAACAGATTTAGTTTTTAAGTCTGAGATTAATTTTCCATTCATAATATAAATTGCATTGATCCGATTAAATGCAACGCAGAAGTTACTTTTTTGTTTTTTTTGTTTTGTTTTTTTAAAGTTTGAAAATTTTATAAAATTATTATTAAAATTTATTTTATGAACCCTTGTTAAAAAAGTGGTTGTTGGTCCATAAAGAGCGCAAATAAAAAAAAAAAATAAAAACATACAAAATATTTCTAACAAAAATTTTAATAATAATTCTTTTTATTATTAAATTCTTTCATATCTTAATTGAACATTTTAACCAAGTGATAAAATAAAAAACATTTTTAATAATTCTTTACATAATAATATTAAAAATTAATATTAAAATTTTTGTTCGAGCAATAAATAAACTGTTGTAAAAAAATTCGACACTATTAACTCATAAAAAAAATTGCCCTGTTTTAATTTAATTATTTAATAAGAGGAAGAGGATAAGATAAAGAGTTTAAGACAAAAATTTACATTCTAATTAGTCTAATTAGATAATTTTCATGGTAATTCATTTGATGTAATCCAGAATAAACTAAAGTGCAGAAGCAAGTTCAATTAGACTGAAGTAGGTTCCAACTTGAATAGATCTAGTTACATTGACTTATCGGATAAGTAATTCCATTAGACGACTGGTCAATATCACCTGAGTAATCGACAGATACTTTAACCTCATCTGGAAACTTGCTTTGCATTAAATTTTGCTTCAAATGCAAACAAAGATATTCTCATTATATTGACAATAATAGTTTAAAATTAGAAAATTAATTACATTAATTTTATATTATTTTATTTTAAAATATTATTTTATTTTAAAATATTATTTTATTTTAAAATAATATAAACATTTAACATTAACTTAAGAAATATTTGATGCTGTAAAATTTCTTTTTTTGCAATTTTAAAAAGTTTTTTCCAATTTAATTCAAATTGATGACAAATTCTATACAAATCTTCCAATATAAAATTTTTTTTTTTACTTTGAATGAATATTTTTTTTTTTTTTATTTGAATTCATCATTTGAATCTGAACATAAACGAGGCTTCGTGTAGATTTCTCTGTCTACGGGAAATGAAAATTAATATCCTTAATTGCAGAAGCCTTGGTATTTGGCTCTATGCCAAACCACTACAATACCCCCCTTGAAATGTGAAGGGCTAAAATGAACGAGTAATGCGAATTTCACTCTCTTGTGATTTACAGCTTCGCTAATAGCTCAAAAGACAACAGTTTACTCATCACAAGTGTTCATGAATGAACCTGGAAAGATTTTTTCTTACTTTTAATACTGCTGTTCAAGTAAATTAGAACAGGACCGGGCAGATCATGTTTTTCTTAAGTGGGGAGGGGGAGGGGGGATTAAAAATATATGCCAGGGAAAAAATATTTTTCCCGCCTTATTCTCAAATCATAAAACGAAAAATTGACATTTCTATTATTTTAACCAGAAACTTCCCTAATAGTAATCGATGTTCCAAATTTTTAAATGATTTAATTCTTAAAAAAAAATTTTTTTTTTTTAATTTTTTAATCAATCATTGCAAATTTACTGAAACGTTTTGACCCCAGGGTATATAAAAATGTTGAATTATAGGTAAAATTATAACAAAAATATGATACGCAACATGAATATAAAATCATTGATAAATATAATAGAAGACCATTGAAGATAAATAATTTATATTTTACATTTAAAAATATGATTTATTTATTAATGGTATTTCCTGAGAGAAATATAATGGTTTCACTCATATGCATATTAATTATTATTTTATGCATAGAATTTACTCGTATTATCCACCAAAATTACGTTTAAATTACAGTTATTTAGCCACATTATTCCAAAATAATGTAATTTGTTTATAATTATTTTCCTATTTAATATTTAAATACATTCATAAAAAAAAATGAGAGAAATTTTATAATATTGAAATAATATATTTAATATTTAAAAATATATTATATATATTTCTTAAAAATAAATTAATTGTTTTGATTTTTAAATGAAAATTCCTTTGAATATTGTTATTATACATGTGTAAATGTTTGTGCTAATTGTTTAATTGTTTAACATTAATTATTAGTTTTGAACATTAGCTGATTTTTTTGATAATTAGCTTGATATTTTTGGTAACTAATTATTTTAATTGAACGATATAAAATTTTTAATAATATTTAAATATTTAAATATTTTTTACGCAATATTCGTAATTTTCGTAATTTTCCGTAATAAAAATTTTTTTATATATTTATTTTATTCGAAGATCCACAGGGGCAATGAAATCACGCTCTTTGGTAATGAATAATAAGCTACAAGGGTTCTCACTTCAGCAGATGAGAAATCTCGTCATGGTTTGACGTTAATTATGTTTTTAACGACTTTATACAAGTCTGTGAAACCCTTGGAAAACGCCTCTAGTACCTGATATATATAGCCGGGCATGATGTTTAACTGACAGATACCAATCACATTTTCTCGCAGAGCTAAAAGTCGTCGGCAGTCTCAATTATCGCGTGGCCTACTATGGATATGAATAGAATAGTCTAGAAATTTTCTGAAACGATGTCGTCGCATCTGTTAGTGCGACAAATAATTCCTTAAAAGTCATCAGAAGATATTTCATCTCGATTTCCATTGCAATTTTCATTTTCGGGTGTGGGGAAATGACTCTTCTTCTCAGATTTTAATGCCTTTTCATATTCTCAACATAGTTTATCTCGCGTAGATAAAATTGTAATGAAAAAAAAACTCCAGCTTTGTGATTCTGAAAGAACTCTCTTTTGTAATAATCCCTTTTGTTCAATTTGTTGATTTCGTAACGTGAAAGGAGGATTTTTGATTATCTTCATTCCATTGGCTAATTAATTGAATGACGTGAAATGGAACTCATTACTCGAAGCGAATTCCTCAAATCTTTTTACTAAATTAATTTTTCCATTTTTGTCCTCTGTCGACTGCAAATAAATAAATTAAATTTCTTTTCAATTTCCAAGTTATAATTATGTTTTGTTTTACTCTATTCAATGTATACATAGAATTGAAATTTTCACGTCAATAGATAAAAGTGTAATTTTTTTTCTCGCTCTGAATTTCCATAAAACGATAACAAGTTTTTATATTGATGATTTGAATTTTTTTTTCTTTTTTTTTTTACCACGCAAAAATAAATTCTCGCTGAAAATGTCTATCTTAATTTTTAATATACAAAATATCGAAAATCGATTCAACGATGAAGAAGGAAAAAAATTCGCCGCGGAAATAATTTTAATGCGGGGAAAAACGCATTTCTTGGATTTGTAAGATGGAAAATTTCCATATCTGTGGTTTATTTTGAGATGGAATGTTTGTAATAGAAGTTGTTACGCGAATAATCAGTGGATCGTAAATTGGCAATCGTGAAGCCGTCAAGCGCATTCGACATTGACGAAAATTCGACGGCGAGCGAGCTCTAATGGACCAAAATCTATACATGTGGTTGTTGAGTGTTCACTTATTAAATGGCGTATGCATGTAACTTCACAAATGCATATAGTCACAAATACAAAGCTATATATGTTACATGTCTATACAATATTAACTATTTTTTATAATTTTATAAATATTTACAATTTTATAAATAATAATTTTATAAATATTTACAATTTTATAAATATTTATAATTTTATAAATATTTATAAATATTTTTCAATATGCAATTTATGCACTAATCAGATAGTAGCACGTAACCTCTAAGAAACATTGCTGCAAGGTTGCCATGCAACTTTTTTCGCCTTGATGAATTTTTTTTATATATTTCGTTTTTTTTTATCCTCAAGAAAAAATCAGATTTTATTTTAGCACCATGAAGAAAATGGTGTGAGCTTTTTTTTCATTGCGCAGAGAGTAAAAGGTGTCAGTGAACGAGCGTAACGATTCATTACATTTCGTATCAGGGAAAAGCAACTCAACCCGAGAAAATTCATTCTTAGAGAAGGGAAATGCGTCCTTTTAATGATCGCCTTTTAACGTTAACTCAAGTCATTAAATCGTTAGAGGATAATAATTCTCATTTCAGAATAAGTAGTCCATTATAGAGAAGTTTCGATCTTAAATTTTATTGATATACATTCAATATTCCAAATGGATCATTTTAGTATTTTTATTTATTTTTATTTCTAAAATTTCTTAAATAAAAATTATTTGATCGAAGTAAATATTTAATTGATAATTTCTTTTTTCAATGTATAAGCTCCTTCTTTCTTTATGTTTATAAATAAATATTCTCCCACCAATATTAGTGTAACTATTTCATTGACATCATAAAACTGTAAATCAATTTTATTTCGAAATTGATTGACAACTATGAAAATAGGGAAGATTAGAGGGAGCCGCTTTATTTGAGACGTAACACTATATAGAATATAGATATATACGTAGTGTCCTATGAAATGATCATCAGAATTTATCAGCACAAATGGAAATCCATCTCAAAATCCAAATAGAAATGTTCACATGCAGAAAATCAATAAATTTATCCAGGAATAATATTCTCGCTGTTATAGTTTCTCTAGTACAGAGCTCGCTTTACGTTTTGCTCGTTAATCCAATTTAGTTTATGTTCTCTAAACTTTTGGGGCCTCTAATTTCCATTTGATGATTATAGTGACTGGTACCAGTCAGCTTATGATAATCGCCTTCGAAGAAGCTTAAACTTTACTTTTCTCTTTGTCGATTCCTCAATCATCTTTTCCCTCAACCTCAAACTGATTGATTATCGATATTCAATAAAATATTACACTCCATAAGTAAGCAAGATACTCTTTTATTTAAAAAAAAAATAATTACAATTATTTCTGCACTTTTTCATTTTATTTCCAATAAAAAAATTTTTAATGAAAAAAATTGTAATTTTTATTCGAATGCAATACGTTCAATTGTTTAAAATATTGAGAATTAAATTTTTTGCCTTCAACTAAAATGCATTTAAATTAAAAAATATTTTTTTAAGTATTAGTTATTAATTATTAAAAAATAAAAATATTGAAATAAAGTAAAAAGCAAACTCACCGTTTTGTTTAACTTCCGTGACCCAAAATCCTATCCGTTTTGGATGAAGGAAAAAGTGATAGGCGACATCACCAGCCTCCTCGCTCCATAATAATTTTAACGAATGTGGATCAGTCGACTTTAACGAAATAATTGGACAGGTATTGCTTTCCACAACCATGTATTGAGTTTGAACTGGACTGTTCTCCTGCATATGCTCCAAAATTTCCACAACGTACCACTTACCCATTATCTGTAAAAGGGAAAATACCAATCAGAATTAATTTATGGACGAAGAAGACCGCAAGAAGTTCGATACGAGATAAGCTTGAGATAAATTGCCCTTCCCCAGCTGAGGTAGCCCATGAAAATCCATTTTACTTAACAATATTAATGGCTCAAGCAATCAATGTCAAAATTGATTTAAATGAAAATTCTTCATTAAATTATAATGCCAATTTTCATTTAAATCAATTGCACTTTTCACTTTATTATTATTTTTCTAATTTAACTGATACAAGGTGTCTTAATTTTTTCCTAACTTTTCCCTCATTTACGGATATATTTTTTCTTTTTCTCATTGACTGTGATGGGAAAAAAAATTGAAAATATTAATATATTAAAATTTTAGGTATTAAAATTATAGAGAAAACATAGAAAAAATACTTAAGAATTCTTGTTATTTGATTTCACAGTAGTGTGAGTCAATTTCAGTCAGACAAAACACTCGAGAATTCTTGGAATTTAATCCAAGTGGAAAAATTTATTTTTAATCAGACAAAACACTTTGAAATTCTTGTGATTTTGTCTCAGTAGTAAAAGTCAATTATAGTCAGACTAAACACTCGAGAATTCTTGGAATTTATTCTCAGTAGTAAAAGGCAATTATTGTCAGACGAAACCTTTTCGAATTCTTGTAATTTACTGTCAGTAGTATGAGTCAATTTTAGTCAGACAAGAAACGCGAAAATTATTGGAATTTAATCAAAGTAGAAAAATTCATTTATAATAGAAAAAACATTTTTTGAATTCTTGCTATTTATTATCAGTAGTATGAGTCAATTATTGTCAGACAAAACAGTCGAGAATTATTGGAATTTAATCCAAGTAGAAAAATTCATTTTTAATCAGACAAAACACTGCGAAATTCTTTTCATATATTATTAGTAGTATAAGTCAAGTTTGGTCAGACAAAAACCAAAACCAAACAAATATTTCCTTAACTATAAGTATCTCATTTATTTGTTTGATTGAACCAAAATTTGGTTGTTTTAAATAAATTCCTTTTCTGAGTGTTCTTCAAACATAATTTTTCCCTGAGTGTACACGGTCAACATTTTGTGACAAGGTTTTTTCTGTTTACAAGATTATTGTTTCTTTTGCGACAAGGTTTTTTGTGTTTGGTAAGTCTAGTGTTTATTCACTTTTCGACATTGTGTGTGCCTCAAAGGTTTCTCTTCCTCTTTCTTTTATTATAACATTTTCTCAACGGGATCCACCTCTGAGTTTCTATTCTTGGTTAGAGAAGTAAGTTTGTTGTTGTCATCGGGTTGGGTTGTTGGTTGAGTTTTCGGTTTGTTAGTTCCGTCTTAAAACTAAACTAACGTCTGACAATTTTCAATCAGTTTGATTGCTAGAAAAGGGTATTTGTATTCGAAAAACGCAAAATTGGGATAAATAAAAACTGACACATGAGGGGAATCGAACCCAAGACCTACGCATTCACAATCTTACGCACTAACCATTAAGCTATGATCGCATACTTGCGACAATTTATTCATTTGAACCAAAATACAGTTTATTCGAATTAAATAAAAGTTTATTTGTCTCAGAGCCTACTAAAATATTTATTTGAACCAAATAAAATTTATGTGAATAAAATAAAATTAATTTGCACCAAATAAAATTTATTTGCAACCAAATAAAATTTATTTGCACCAAATAAAATTTATTAAAACCAAATAAATAGTTCAGTAGGCTCTGAGACAAATATAATATTTTTTCTGCATGTACAGAGTGAAAAACCACCTTACACATTCTGCGATAAAACAAACAACGCATTTAACCAAATTCTATTTGAAAATAATTATTTATCGAATCGCAGATGTATCCAATACGAGTGAAATGAATTTTTTTTTCAAATTTCACAACATTGAATTCGCCGTTAATAAATATTGTGCAATATTGTCGTGGAAAATACAATTCTAAAATCGTTATACGCTTGACATTTGGCGAACCAATTTGCCTGTTCATTACTTTAATTGGTGACCGTCACGGACCAAAATTACGGTTCTCTACATTTTCGGCCATGGAACTTGCGCTAGCTTCAGAGGATTCAACTATAACTATCGCGTCCATTTTCAAAAGCGCGTGCCCCGTAAACTGTACATATATCTTAAAATACGATTACACAAGTTGCTATATAATACGGAGAGAAGTTGTGCATGTGTGCAAATGCATGATTATTATTCCACGCGAGTTACAAAATAGCCCACACGTTGGTCGTTAGATTCTACGCTCGCTCGTCATTAACGCTAAAATGTCCTTTTCCTCTGCGATAAAGAGAATCTCTTTTCTCATATACCGAGTAAATGACTCAAAAATGCACAAAAAAAAAAAAAAATACTTATAATTTCTTTATAATCTCTTGAAAATATTTTTTAAAAAAATACAATTTTTAACAAACGCTTATTGCGAAGTAATTATAATAATAAAGAAAAAAAATAATAACAATCGCTTATTGTACAAAGTTGTTTGAAATTTAAGTCAAATATTTAAAAAAAGAATTTGACTCGCATGACTTTTCACAAATATTCTTTGACATAAAATCATTTAACATAAATTTCATTTGACAAAATTTATTTAACATAAATGTTATTTGATATAAAATTAATTTGATATAAATTTCATTTGAAATAAAATTCATTTGACATAAATGTCATTTGACATAAAATTCATTTTGCATAAATGTCATTTAACATAAAATTCATTTGATATAAATTTCATTTGACATAAAAAATCAGTTCTATGTCAAATGAAAGTTATGTCCAATGAAATACTTGTCAAATGAATTTTATGTCAAAATGACTTTTATGTAAAACGGAACTTATGTCAATTGAAACTAATGTCAAGTGATTTTTATGTCAAATGGGAATTATGTTAAATAAATTTTCTGTCAAATGAAATTTATGTTAAATAAATTTGATGTCAAATAACTATTATGTCAAATGAAATTTACGTTAAATGACATTTATGTTAAATGATTTTATGTCAAATGATTTTATGTCAAATAAGGTTTGTGGAATATTCATACGAGTAAAAAATTTAGTTTCAACCTGTAAATAATCGAATAGAAAAAAAATCCATGCGATTAATATATCAGTGTCCTACATCCCTTATTTTTAAATGTATAATTAAAAAAAACGATTAAAGTTAGTCAATAAATGTTTCATAAATGCATTTGAGATGATAAAATGTGAAAAATGACAGTTATTGAAAGACATTTTTGATGATAGGCAATTTTAACAGTTGAATGTGTTGAGATGAATAGAGAATTTTCAGTCCTAATAAATGTGTGATTTCAATTTATATACATATATCTATAGTTGTGAGAAAAGTGGCAAAAGGCGAAAATAAATGAAATGTTTCAATTGCTGGAAAGAATCTTTTGTAACATTTCAGTGTGAATGAAACGATTTGAATTGGCGCTTGTTTCATTCGCTCAATTTAATGAATATGCAACAAAAATATTCCATGGATATGATTTATATTTACGATAAAAAAAAAATTTTTAAAGAAAGAATAAACCTTTCTCTGAATAACTATGATACATTGAAAAAATATATAGATATCGGAAACAGAGGAATGCGATAAAAGAATTTTTAATATATTTTGAAAAATGTAATGTCTCTCGAAATACACTCACTTATTACTGAAATCTTTCTACTGATGAGAAAATCTAACTTTTCAGTTTAATTAAATTCCTTATCAATTTTCTTTCCTGTCAACATGACATAAAATCTTAATAAAAATCTTGTAAACTTAATAAAAAAAAATAAGTAGCCGCTTACAGTAAAGGAAAAAAAATGTACAATTTCTTTCGAAATAAGAATAATTATTTCTATATTTTATGATTAAATCTAAGATGATTATTATTATTATTCGGGTTAAATTATATTTTTATTATTATATTTCATATCTGTGAAATTAATAAAATTAGATGTATTTAAAAATTTATGATATAAAAGTTTATAAGTATGTCCACATGTGCGTGTACAAAAAGGCAGTTTTTTTGCGTAATTTAAGGTAACTTCAAGTGAAGTTGTCTCGTATAAGAGCAAATAACACGAAGTCTGCGCGAGCTTTAAAGGATCGTGGAAGGGACAGGATGGTTCTTTTAAGCCAAGCCCGGTTGGACTTAAAGAACATTGGAGCAAGACACGGAAAAAGTATAGAAAAGAGGAAGATATTCTATGAAAGGAAGACGTAGCAACGACGTTTATCCCTTGGTAGTCTTTTTTATATTTAAATCAATATCTTTACTCGGTGGCGTCTAGTTTTTCTACTCTCTCTCTCTTCCATCGAAATTTTCCCGAGGTTACTCACACCGTGAATATTGACCTTATCGCCCACAAACTCACACCCCACATATCATCACTTTACTCCCCAACACTTTATAAAACAAGTTTTTTTATTTTCATAATATCAGTAAAAACTAAAATAAAACAGATTTTTATTATTTCTCTATAGATATTTAACCATGTTTTGCAGTTTGCAAAAATTTTTTAAACAATTAAAAGCGGAAATTTTCATTTAGTTATGTGACATAAATTCATTTAATATAAATTTCATTTGACATAAATTTCATTTGACATAATGTTCATTTGACATAAAAATATCTGCGCGAATTTTAAAACTAACCAATTCCAATTTTTTTGATAATATCAGATTGGTTACTTTTAAAATTCGCGACAATATTTCTATGAAATTTATTTCAAATGAGATTTATGTCAAATGAAATTTATATCAAATTAATTTTACGTCAAATGACATTTATGTCAAATGAATTTTATGTTCAATGAAATTTATGTCAAATGAATTTCATGTTCAATGAAATTTATGTCAAATGAATTTCATGTTAAATAATATTTATGTTTAATAATTTCATGTTAAATAATTATTAGGGTTTTATTTTATAAAATTTCAAATATTCGAACCTTCTTTCATTTTACCATTTAGCAATTTTGAATTTTCATGTCATTGGCGTATAATTTTGAGCAATTCATTTCAATACACAGTGAATAAAATGTGTTGAATTTCAAAAGCTAATGTATCAAACGATGAAAATTATAGTACACGGAACTTCTAATTTAATTTATTTCAATTAAACGATAATTACTCTGATCCCAATAATTTTGAGTTTCCGATTATTTAAAGTACATATGTTTTCCAATTAATACAATATGTGAAATATATTTTCTGACTCTTTTGCTTTTTAAATGCATACTATTGATAATTAGATTAATTAAAATTGAATATAAATATCCATTCAATAATATATATTTTCTTTATAATAATTATGTAGATAATAATATTTTACGTATCGTATTTGTGAATTATAGGTTATATTTGAAGAGCACCAAAGTAGAAATATAATAATGACTTTCGAAATTAAATGATGATAAATACGATTAATTAAAAATAATATTGGCGTAAAATTTGAACAAGACTGCGAATATACAAACCACAAGTCTCGAATTTAAATATTTAACATATATTTTTACTTTATCCGCTTTCTGTTTAATTCACAATTTGAATTTCGCGCCAGTACAATTCTGTGAATTCCCGCCTAGATGGCATGAAAAATCGCTCGTAAGCGAGATGAAGTGAATGGACTATAAGTAACAGTGATCCGTCATGATTCTATTATGTTCAGTTTTATTAATATGGTAAATAATAATAATAATTAATTTTCCTTTAGTAAAATAAATAAAGAGGAATTTAATTTAGAATTGAGTTTTGATTTTCAAAGTCATCAGCTAGGTTTATTTGAGGTATAATAAACTATCCCCTTGAAATGCAATATTCTTTGAGTGCTGCTTAATAAAGTTTTGGAAAATAGAAATAAAGTTATAAAAGTAGAAATTTGTTTACCAACACATAAATACATGAATATATTTTATCACGAACGGGGAAATATTGCTTTTGGTAATGTTTTGCTTGCTCTAAAAGCAAGATCGTTCCCTCTTTCTCTGAGAGCATATTACATGATGATATTTGGGTTTTTGAAGTCATTTCTAAAACAAATGTAGTTCACAATTATTCCTAAGCTCATCTGGAAGGCGCATAATAAGGCAGAACTTGCGTAGACAGAGAAGTTGAACAGCCCACTAACTTTGACTGCTTGTATATGCTGGAAAGGCTTTATTTATGCTTACATATGCACTGAATTTGCATGCCTGCACGAATTTCAGTAGGTCAACTCCAAAGGGCAAAACATTGAAATTACGCTTGACCGAATTCGTGACTAAAAAAATTGCGAAAATTAAAATCTTAATGACAACATGTGGGGGCAACATATTGTCGCACTGGAGCCGATATAATATTTACTTTTTGATATTCGTTAGAGTTGCTTCTCATTTCATAAACTAAAATTACAAAGACAAAAAAAAGACTACAAAACTTTCAAAATTCAAGTTCTTGAAAAAAGAGTAAAAAATAAAGGAAAATATCGCAGTTAGATTTTATATATTAAACTTTAGCAAGATTTTCTTTCAGAAGAAAAAACCACTTGTGTAAAAAATTTCAATTTATCTTTTAACTGTTTTCAAGTTTAAAACGTAGAAAATCTTTTCATCACATTCCATGAAAAATGAATTATTTAAATTTTATTCATTTTCAATTTTCTCTTATCGTTATGTTTTTACACGCTTAGAGTGAGGTTTATTGAATCATAAAATGAACAGTAAAGCAGATTTTATGGTTGATAAAATTGATGTAAAATATTATTTATTATAAAAAAAGAAAAAAGATTGCTGAAATATATTATAATAATATGCATGTCTTGAATTTTTCAAAGGCCAATTAACTTACGAGTGTAATTTTATTTTAACGTCATCAAAGAAATATTCTTTTTAATTTTACACTCGATTGACAAATGAAACCAAAAAGGGAAAGAAGTTTCTTATCTCTTTTATTATATAAGCGATAAATGTCGATCGACATAAAAATTCTATAGATTTAAAAGAAAAAAATTAGTTCACCTATTTCAGTCTTGGGTAAAATTTTTATTTTATAGAAAATAAAAAGATAATGAAAAGCATTTTTCACTAATGAGAATAATAAATTATCAACAATGAAAAATTTATATTAATTGTTACACTTAAAAAATCATATTAGCAATATTTTAACTTAGAGATGAACACAGAATTAATTACCTAATTAATTACTTTGATAAAATAATTTTCCCTTGGGATTTTCTTATCGGAATGTGACTGCGCTTTAAAAAAAATATATATATATCGTTCATGTGCTTGACCAAACGTAAATACGGATAAGTTTATCTCGAATCTATGGCTTCGTTACTTAACGTCACACCAGTGTTCCGACTGTGCATGGGTGCTGTTGAGCTATAGAATTTCGTGAAGTTGTACGAAGTTAATCCTAACTTCACTTTTCAGCTTTAACGGATTCCCATATTTCTGTTTAGCAGTATTTTTGTTCTTCTTAAAAAAAAAGAAAGAAAAAAAAACTCGAAAAAAGTCAATTCGCTGCAATTGGCTCAATTCAATTAGTAATTGGAAATAAATAAATTGAACCTTCGTCTTTGATGTTTCACTGCAATCTTGATCAGATGAAAAATATTTCTCCATTTATAAATGAAAAAACTTTCAACTAAAAACTATCCGAAAAAAATTAGATCTTTTTAATTAGTTAATTTAATTATTAATTAATTTAATTAATAATTAATGGAAAAGTCTCCTGTTACATTATAGTCCACCTTTGCATATATTTTCAACAGCGGGTATAATAAATTTTTGCTATCATTCGATGAAAATTTTTCCCCTAATTTTCTTTCTTACAGAGGTGAAAAATTTTCAAAAATCGAAACTAAAACTGTTTTAAAACTTTTTCTTTTAGAAAATTTTCTTTCAATAAATATATAAAAAACTTTGGATTATTTTTGACTCTAGCGAATATTATTTTATTATCGTTTTTGGTATGATGAATAAATAATAAAATTTTTGCATAAATAATATTAATCAAGATTCGTTGTCATATAGAAAGGAATTGACATTTTATTTTTTCCCAATACCAACGTTGGGAAAAATGAAAAAGAAATTATTATAGGAATTAAAAGTTTCCAATACTTTTTAATGTAAGCCTTCTTATCAAGAGAAAATATGCATGCTGCGTTTTAATGATTTTTTTCTTTGTGTGCAAAGAATATAATTGCAAGAGGAAAAAAATATTAGAAAAGTTAAAAAAAAATGCTAAAAAGTAATATTTAAAAAAATTTAGAGATTTTCAGAAAATATGTCTAGACTGAGGTTTTAAAGTGAAACCTGAAGAATTAGAGAAAAAGAGAGAGAGAGAGAGAGAATCAATCTTATAATCGGGTTAAAAGACCCCTCCTCGAGGTTCATGAAACCCTAAAGCCTATTTGGACTTGAACTCGGAGATTTTAGGGAAGGCGTACAAATACGTTTGTGGATGCAAAAATACGCGATTACTTAATGGCTAATTGGTATTGACTTCATATATTACTTTTGGTTGAGTTACTGTTGAACTTGGTTTAAAGTCAATGTTGACATCGATCGCAGTATCCTCAAGACCTTCTTTATTTCTTCCATTGCACTTTTAGTTTTAAATTATTTTTACTCTAATTTTGAGTCTAAATTCTATTTTTAGAGCTTAAAAACGTAAGAGAAAGGAAAATTGTAAATTAAGACGCAGTTTTGCAATATTTATTTACAAAGAAAAAAAATAAAAAACTTTATTTTACTATTAGTAGTAAGAGTAATTTTAGTCAGACAGAACCATAGAAATTCGCTAAATAAGTAGTTCAACTAAGCTTAAGTCAGACAATTGTAAAAAAATAACTACTTTGTAGTTTAAGTAGCATAAGAAATTTTTAGTCAGACGAGACTGTATAAATTTACCAAATCAGTAGTAAAAGTAAACTTAAGTCAGACAATTGTAGAAATTTACTAATTTGTACTATAAGTAGTAAGAGAAAATTTTAGTCAGACGAAACTGCATTTTACTAAATCAGTAGTAAAAGTTGACTTAAGTCAGACAGAACTGTAGGAATTTACTAAATCAGTAGTAAAAGTAAACTTAAGTCAGACAATTGTAGAAATTTACTAATTTGTACTATAAGTAGTAAGAGAAAATTTTAGTCAGACGAAACTGCATTTTACTAAATCAGTAGTAAAAGTTGACTTAAGTCAGACAGAACTGTAGGAATTTACTAAATCAGTAGTAAAAGTAAACTTAAGTCAGACAATTGTAGAAATTTACTACTTTATCCTACAAGTAGTAAAAGTAAACTTAAGTCAGACAATTGTAGAAATTTACTAATTTGTACTATAAGTAGTAAGAAATTTTTTTAGTCAGACCAAACTGTATAAATTTACTATAAATCAGTAGAAAAATTAACTTTAGTCAGACAGAACTGTAGATATTCAATAAATAAGTAGTAAAAGTAAACTTAAGTCAGACAATTGTAGAAATCTACTACTTTTATTGAAACCAAATAAAATTTATTTGGAACAAATAAATAGTTCAGTAGCCTCTGAGACAAATATATATTTTTTCTGAATGTAAGCTCTGGAATTTGTTAGATAGCAGGGAAAACAATCTTTGATAAAGATTTTCGTTTTATTCCGAGTGCAGAATTTATTTTCCACATGAGTAAAGTTCTTAGCCAATCTCTTTCTCCCATACGCTACATTTGCCTCCGAAAATCTTTCACGACTAACGGGAATTTATAACACAAAATTAATTTCTTTCGACAAAATTCCCATATGTAAAACTAATTAAATTAGGCTTTAAAATGTATAAAACATTTTGAATATTGTAAAATATTCATAGAAACTAATTCAATCTTTTTCTCGAATTCATATTCTTATATAGATTCCGATGTTAGAGGTCGTTTTTTTTAAAGTGAATTCGACAGGAAAATGCCAAGAAATGATAATGCCTGAAGAGAATACTTTTGTTTCGAATATAAAGTTCAGGTAGTAAGATAACAAGATTAGTTTTGAAAAGAAAAAAGTATAGAAATACGCAATGCGACTTTAAAATAATGTGAATATCAATACAAAGAAGAATAAGTTAGTATCAAGACTGAAATATTGATAAAATCAAAAATAAGCTTCTTAATATTGTAAATTGAAGAAGTAGAAAGGAAATGATCGAAAGTATTCTAAAGGTAGGTATTAAATTTTTATGAACTGAAAAATGATTAGTGGCTCACTTTTTAAACTAATTCAAATGTATTTTCTTTAATTTTATAATTTAAAGGACTGCAAAAATCCTTTAAATTATAAAATTAAAAAAATACTTTAATCAAATTTTTCTCTATATAGAAATGTGTTTTCTGATCAAACGTCCGGATATAAGTGTATGTGTGTGTGGATTCCGTTTTTTTTACAAACACGATACCTTGAAAACGTTTTAACGGATCTAATCGAATTGCTTTGCACTTAATATTGCGCATCACTCTAATTTAAAAGCAACTCCAACATTCTTGAAACTAGGACTCAAACTGAGACCGATAAACTCATTGCGGAAAAGAGAAAAAAGTTCCAATGAAATCGAACCAATTGGGCACGAGCGTGTGATACTCGCATGAAAAGGCTTATTTTTAATATTGAAAAAAAAACAGTAAAAAAAAGTAAAAAAGAAATAAAAGCAGTAAAAAAATAGTATCTACAGTCAGAGAAATGTTTTATTTATTTAAATCAAATATAATTTCTTCGATTTAAATAAAAGTATATTTGTCTCAGTTTCTAGTAACTTATTTATTTGTTTCAAATAAAAATTCTATTTAGCACAAATAAAATGTTTTTTGTTGCAAATAAAATTTTTCTTTGAATTAAATAAATAATTTAGTTGTATCTGAGACAAATATATCTTTCTGCTGAGTATATATGACAAATTTTTCAAATTTTTCAAATAAATAAAAATTAGTATATGAAAATATGTTGGAAGTTGTTTTTTGAATACAGTAAAACAAACAGTTAAGAAACAGATGTGAAAATTCAAAACAATTTACTAACTGATTATTGAGTGTAGGTAATAAACCGAAACGATAAGACCAAGTGCGGCAATTAATATTAGTTTACGACAAACTTTGGATAGCAATAAGTTAATAAATGAAACTACAAACTTAACCGCAGTTTGATATACTATCGCGGTACTTTTATATATATATATATATATAATAATTAGAAAGGATTTTGTCTGACCAAAATTTGACTTATACTACTGCGATTGATTCAAATTCACGATAGGTTTCCTGAAATAAATTCCAATAATTTAATTCTGTCTTTCGTCAGACATAATATTTTTAAATATCAATTCTCGGTTTCAGTAGTATAAGTCAATCTTTGGTCAGACTTAATAATTTGAAATATGTCTCTAAGTAGTACAAGTCAGTCTTAAGTCAGACATAATGTTTTTAAATATTAAATCTCTTGTTTCAGTAGTATAAGTCAATCTTTGGTCAGACTTAATAATTTGAAATTTTTCTCTAAGTAGTACAAGTCAGTCTTAAGTCAGACATATTTTTAAATATTAAATCTCGGTTCCAGTAGTATAAGTAAGTCTTCGTTCCGACATAATTACTTGAATTCGTTTCAGTAGTAAGAGTCCGTTTAAGTCAGACAAAAGAATTAATTTTAAACAATTTTAAATATCAGTAGTATAAGTCAGTTTGTAGTCAGCCATAATAACTTGGAATATTCCTCTAAGTAGTACAAGTCAGTCTTCAGTCAGATAAAATATCTTGAATTCTTAGTCTCAGTAGTATAAGACAGTCTTTAGTCAGACATAATCATTTGCAATATTTCTCTAAGTAGTACAAGTCAGTCTTCCGTCAGACATAATATTTTTAAATATTAAATCTTGGTTCCAGTAGTATAAGTAAGTCTTTGTTCCGACATAATTACTTGAATTCGTTTCAGTAGTAAGAGTCCGTTTAAGAGTCCGTCAGCCAAAAGAATTAATTTTAAACAATTTTAAATATCAGTAGTATGAGTCAGTCTTTAGTCAGACATAATAATTTAAAATATTCCTCTAAGTAGTACAAGTCAGTCTTCAGTCAGACATAAACATAAATAAATAACTTAACTTACTTTTTTCATATTTAATCATTCAGGTAAAATATTATTAATATTATTATTATTAGTGGCAATGTTGATTTTGTTTTTTTTAAATTGTAGAGTAAGATGTTTAATATATTTATAATTAATAAATAATGTTTATTATTATTATTTACTTTATCCGCTTGTATAAATAAGAACGTGGGACATAATAATTCATGGATACAATATATATTCATTGATTATACTTGTATCTAAGATACCTTCGATAATCAATATTCTCCCTAATCTAAAGATGGTTGTTTGCCCTTTGACCTGAGTTTGGGAAAGCTTGCACGAGCACACATTAATAGTGACATAATATGAGTACTTTTACTTATAATAGTAAAGCAGTGCTCTTATCTTAACTTTCTGAAACCCTTTAACTATATATATGCATCTTTATCTTCTATTAAACTTATTAGTTTCATGTACATATGTTTAGAAGGAAGAGTTCCCATCCTGTATGTGCATAAGACCAAACTAACGTCAAACTTGGAAGATGCAACTCAAGCAATGATCTAGAAATTTCACGTAGGAAACCATCTTCAGATTTCAGGTTCTTAGAAACCTCATTTCCTCAATATATTTATATAAACAATTTTCTCTCAGTTTATATACATAAATAGAAAAAATTTCACACTTACCCAGTGGGAAATTGCCAATGCTGTCGATTAACCTTGAACCTAGAATATAAATTATTAAAATATTAACATTAAAATTATTATAATTAATGAGACTTATTTATTTCTACATAAAAAAGGGAAATTGAGTAAAAAAAAAGGGGGAGAAGAAAAAATATATTTATAAAATAGAGGAGAAAATTAAAAAAAATTGTCTTGGAATATAAATAAATAAAATGATTCATAACTAAATCTCACCACTTTTTACTGATTTAAAGGAATTGGTATAAGTCGAACAAATAACCAAGGAACATTTGATAGCAAATGAAGACATAATTTTCCTTGTGAGTGCAAATCATAATAACAATATATTTAAAAGTATGTACATAAATTGAGTATAATTTGCATGAAGAGCGTGCGAATGGTCGATAATAATGAGTAATTAATGTGCTGGAGAAAATACGATCAGGTAATGGAGCGAAATCGAAAATGGTGTTCCTGGGAAATCGATCTCGGAGGATATGATACTAATGCCCAGAGGGCACACTACGTGTTTGTGTAAATAATTTCATTTACCCTCTAAATAATCAATATTCCACCGATTACACATTTGTTTGCTTATTTTACATTTGCGAAATACAACCATTTTGCTATACACAATATGCATATCAAAAGTGTCCTAATAAATATCAGTTCCTTTCTTTTTTTTTTATTAGTTTTGAAAAATGATCTCCATAAATTTTACTTTCAACTTATTGTTTAAAAGCTTTGAAAAAGCGCGTCACCTATAAATATAAATATAGATATATGTATATGAATAACTGAATTTTAGTTTTGTAAAAATGTTTTCATCAATAAAAATAAACTATTTTTGACGGATTTATTTTTCAAGAAAAATATTCTGCCCATTTTATGTAAAATTCCATTTTTTTGATCCTTGTAAAAATGTAGTGCACTGAAAAAAAATTTATTTGATTCAAATAATAGATTATTTGACTATTATATCAAATGAATATTTATTTTTTTATGAAATAAATTTTATTTTAGTCTATTCCATTGTATTTTATTCAAATATAAAAATTATTGATTGAAGGCTGACTTATGCTACTCAAACGACGATTTTAGATTATTCTGTCTGACTGAAGACTGACTTGTACTACTTATTCTGTCTGACTGAAGACTGACTTGTACTACT
>JUFY01028757.1:0-53401 GCA_001855655.1 Leptopilina clavipes | reverse complement strand
GACTTGTACTACTTAGAGGAATATTTCAAGTTATTACGTCTGACCAAAGATTGACTTATACTACTGATATTTAAAATTGTTTGAAATCAATTCTTTTGTATGACTTAAACGGACTTTTACTACTGAAACGAATTCATGTAATTATGTCGGAACGAAGACTTACTTATACTACTGAAACCGATATATAATATTTAAAATTATTATGTCTGACTTAAGACCGACTTGTACTACTTTGAAGAATATTTCAAGTTATTATGGCTCACTACAAACTGACTTGTACTACTTAGAAGAATATTTCAAGTTATTATGGCTGACTACAAACTGACTTATACAAACTGACTGATATTTAAAATTGTTTAAAATTAATTCTTTTGTCTGACTTAAACGGACTCTTACTACTGAAACGAATTCAAGTAATTATGTCGGAACGAAGACTTACTTATACTACTGAAACCGAGATTTAATATTTAAAAATATTATGTCTGACTTAAAACTGACTTGTACTACTTAAAGAAAAATTTCAAGTTATTCTGTCTGACTAAAGACTGTCTTATACTACTGAGACTAAGAATTCAAGATATTTTGTCTGACTGAAGACTGACTTGTACTACTTAGAGGAATATTTCAAGTTATTATGGCTGACTACAAACTGACTTATACTACTGATATTTAAAATTGTTTGAAATCAATTTTTTTGTCTGACTTAAACGGAATCTTACTACTGAAACGAATACACGTAATTATGTCGGAACGAAGACTTACTTATACTACTGAAACCGAAATTAAATATTTAAAAATATGTCTGACTTAAGACTGACTTGTACTACTTTGAAGAATATTTCAAGTTATTATGGCTCACTACAAACTGACTTGTACTACTGATATTTAAAATTGTTTAAAATTAATTTTTTTGTCTGACTTAAACGGACTCTTACTACTGAAATTCAAGTAACCTTTCTAATTATAACATAATTCAATGGCAGTAGCATAAGTCAATTATAGGCAAGTTTCTTGCAATTTAGTCGCAGCAGTATAAGTAAATTATAGGCAGACCATACATTGCGAAATTATATTTCGTACTAGTAGTAAAAATCAATTTTAATCAAAGTAGTCCAGCTATTTAATATTTTTCAGTAAATACTATTATTAAAATGAAGTATAGAAGTTATGTTGTAAAGATGATATTTTTAATTTTTCAAATATTTATCCTGCAGTGAGATAAAACGTATGAAATTTATTCTGAAATATGTTACAATAAGGATATAATATAAAATTTCACTATTAATGGAAATACAATTTTTCCCTATGTATTACAGTGTTTATTCAATTGAAAGTATCGTTTTCAGTAATTTTATATTCCAGTTGGGATTTGCTAATGCGAATGGATATATTTTCAAGCATGCGGAATATCATTTAACACGAGGGTTATTTAAGATTCGAGTATGTTAAGGAAAATTCGGTCAATGGGAGGATAGCGTGTTGAAAGTCCTCTTTAATCGTGCGAGGAGTCGGGTTTTTCAAAAGTAGAGCGTCGAAGGGTTTTACTTGTGTGCGTACCCTCTGAAGCCCACAATTAAGACTCCTCATGTTAAACTCCACGTTCGCGTTGCTTAACGTATATATAAGTCTACCGCCTTCAAGCGCAATTTTTTACGCACCTAGTTAAATCCAGAGCCACTTGCATACAAATTACACCATTCATTCTACTTTCTTTTGCCAGAACATGCTAATCACTATTCCCCTCGCAGATTTTCATATCAATTCAGAAAACAAACACTTTTTTTTAGATTTAAAGCCCTACTTAAACTGGAACTTTGGTCGGGGCCTGGACAGTTTTACTAGTTTGAAAGAAATGCAAATAAATTTAATTTTTAAAATTGTAAAAAAGTTAACCATGAAAATGAATCATTATAATACAGGGTTGCCAAAAAAATTTAATTTTGTGTTTTCCCAGACTTTTCCTTGTTCAAATATATTTAACAAAATTTTCCATCAGTTTCTGTTTAAATTTTGATTTAACGTACAAAAAAAAACTTACATTTAGACACTAATAAAAAATTAACTATAACCAAAAAAATGATTTCATTTCTTATACTGAAAGATTGTGCACTTTAAATGTAGACCATTTAACAGAGTATTTTTATATTCGTAAAACGTGAAAATCGATTTTAAAGGGAAGCGGACAATTGAGAAGGTTTTAAAATATACATATAAAAGAGACGTTTAACTTTAAACGCGAAAGAGAGAAAGATATGAACTGGAAGTTCAATTTGAAGATATCTGAATTGAATATGACAAAGAGAAGTGCAAAACAAAAGATTCCGAACGGAGAATTTGTTTTCGGATATATAATAATAAAAGGGCAAATGCTCATTGTTTAAAAATTTCCAAAAATCTATCTTCTACATTCTGCGCTATGCATTGTAATTATTTTCCCATATACTGTTTTTCTATATTTTTATTATTTTTCTGTAATTCTTTTCTACACCAATAATATTTTCAAAAAATATTGCATATTAAATGTTTTTTTTTTATTTTGGCTTACAATAATAATGTTATTTCCACTTCAATATTTTTACTGGGGAGTAAAATAATTATTCCGAGGGTATTCAACTTTTTTCATTTCATATATTTGAACTTAAAAGGATTTTAAAAAAATCATTGCAGAATATTTTACTTATGCTAATAATAAATATGAAATTGAATAAAAAAAGAAAAACTATTAAGGAATAAAAATTTTGTGCCCTATTTTAAATATTGCACTTTATATTGACGTCAATAATATGATTACAGATATAAACTATTCTTGAAGCTATGAGGCAGAGTCTCGTGAACTAGAATTTATGCCACAAACAGCTGGTGTACACGGCCTGGTGTTTCACATATTTCCGGGCACTTAATAATTACTCGAATTATTACAATTCCGAGGTTTTTTAGAATTTCAGATCTTTTTGTTGCGCAAATTTGAAATTTTTTTTTCCAAAATACAAAATAACTTTCAAAATCTTCTCTTTTCTGGATTTTGATTTTAAATTTGTAATTTTGACTTCAATTATAACTCTAATTTTAATACTGACGTCGAATTTAACTTCAATTTTGATTTTACCGTTAATTTTGATAATTTCAACTTTGATTTTGATTTTGATTTTGACTTTGAATTCAACTTCAATTTTGATTTTCAGTGAAAAATGGAATTCAAAGTCAAAATAAAATTACACAATCGCACCCTGTAAGAAGTAAAAAATCGTATTAAAAAGTCATAAATTGGAAATAATTTTCTTTAATAAGAAATTTCTTCACGAAACTTCAAATAACTTCACATAAAAAAATTGAAATTCAAAAAAGTATCGCAATTATTGTCAGCTTAAAAAAGAATCTATCGAGTACTTTTAAGGGAAGAAAGAAAGTTTCATTTCTGAAATACGCAAAATATTACAATATGTATACAATATTCATTCAGAGAATTGAACGGTTTTTGAAAGGCGGTTCTGATAAGGTGGTATAACAGCGAATTCAAGCCGCATTCAATGAAAATTCTAGCACGAAAAGGAAGCCATTGCCGATGAAGATAAGTTAAACATGAAAGACGGACAAGCAGTAAGATATCGTCTTCCTTTGCGCGACAATATCTTAAACTGTTTCTCCCACAAGTGAATTGACAAAAAAAAAAAAAAAACTTCACCTAAACATGATAAAATTTAATGTTGTCGGGAAAAAAATATGCGCTGCATAAAAGTCGATTGGATAAAATATATATTTTTCCATGTATCGAACAGTTATGTCAGTTTTATGTAACCAAATTTTATGGTTATTACCTCAACGTCAAAAATTCTCACGTATACATATAAAAAGGGACATTTTATCCTTTTTATAATCAAAAGAAGATTAACATTGTAGATTAAATGAAGGAAATTTGTTTTATTTTTATGTATGTACCTATTGTTAATTTATATATTTGAGTTCAACTTCGGTTAAAACATTGATTTTGACTTAGAATTTAACTTTGATTTTGATTTTGACTTCGCATTTAACTTTGTTTTTGATTTTTTTCGATTTAACTTTGTTTTTGATTTTTTTCGATTTCAACTTTGATTTTCAGTCCCCTTTCTCTCTCTCTCTCTTTCTCTTTTCTTTTCTTTGCCTTGATAAGAAATACATCTTTTACTTAATTCTTAAGACTATTCAAAGACATTATAATGGAATGAATCTTCAGAATGTTCTAATTGTTTCGTTTCATTTATTATTGTTCTTTGCTGTTGAAAAGCGAGCTCTGTATTTATTGTCACAATTGTGAAGATTGTCAAGAACAAGGGAATTTAAACGTTGGAATGATAATTCTCCAGAGAATGCTTTCATACTTTATGCTTTAATGAATCTAAAAGCTTTAAATATTTTATTACTTAAGGAAAAAGTCACGAAAATTTCTTTAACAGAAACGTAATTATAAGAAAAAGTCGCAAATTTCTGTTTATATTGAATAACATAAAAATCAGTTATTTGAATCAAATAAATTTTTTTTCATTGTAAGGAACCAAGTAACTGTTTTATTTCTGTATTTAATTTATAATTTTTTTCAATTATTTCTCACTGATAATTATTAATCTTTTTTTAACTAATAATCAGTCATTTCTTATTACTAATAATCAGTCATTTCTTATTACTAATAATCAGTTATTTTTCACCAATAATTGCAGAAGCAAAAAGTAAGCCAAGATTTTACTGACTTTCAGTTATTTTTAAATGATTCAAATTGAGCGAGTTCAAAGAATAATTATTCTCTGCTTTTAGCAAAAAATTGATCAAACGATAGTACATAGTTAGCAACAGTAAATAAAAAATCATAGCGAAAAAATATATTTAATACTATGCACATGACTCATTGTTGATAAAATCATTTTCAACTCTCTGAAGGTAACTAACTGTTACCTAAAGTTGAAAGTTTTTCATCTCTTTCCTTTTATTTCCGCTAGAGAGCAGCAGCGATCAAAATTATTAATTAAATTAACAATAACAATGAATAAATTTTTCATCTTATTATCCATATAATACAAAACTAATTAATTCAATAAAGTGGAATATTATTAATTTTTTTGCATTAATCTTTTATTATAAAAAAAACTAATTTCCAATGAAACAAAAACTAATTTGGTAAATTTTTTCAGAATAATTTTTAAAATAATTAAATAAAAAAAATTCCCTTTTATTAAAAAAATTATTTTTGAGAAATTAATAATTAAAGCAAAAAATTGTCGATTTAGCTCATTCTGTAAAATAAAAAGACCGAAATAAAATGTGTGTGTGTGTGTGTATTCCGAAATCAATTTTTAATTTTTGTGCCTTAGAACCGCAAAGACAGAGAATAAAAAAAAATCAAGAATAATGTCTGGAATCAGCGAAAAGCTATTTTAATATACTTTATCTAACTGTGTTTGATTTGCGTTTTGCGTCACACTTTGGAATTAATAGCCACTATCTAGTTCAGTTTTTATTTTTAATCTTACATGTTTATAACTACAGACAGTGTCGAATCTAATATTCAGGAAAATATTCATTTAAGGAAGAGAGTATCTTCTTAATTGAAATTTCAGGACATTGATTAACTTCCCACGATTATTAAATTATTCTGTAAATTTCAAGCGATCGATTACATCCTCCTACATAATCTTTTTTACTATACCTAAAAATAAAAAAAAACTCTCTACAAAATATACTCTAATTTATTTTGCAAAAATTTTTACCTGTTTTTAAATTTTCCAAAATCAAACTTGACCATTTGCTGAATTACTATAAATATCTAATCAATTTTGGACAAAATAAAGTGAAAGGAACTGTTTTACAATTTTTTTTTACTTTTTAATTTTAGAAAAAATTTTTTTATTTTTAAAGAATATTAAATGAAATGAAAATTATTATTATATGAAATAAAAGTATTTCGTAGTTATGTGGATCTCGATAAAAGAAAAAAGTGTGTCAATGCAAAAATGAAATTATCGAGATAATCTTTATAAAAACTGTTTAAATGACAATGATCTTTTATTATCTACTATATCTTATTTTTAAATGATTATTTTGTCCAAGTTTTGATAAGTGATGACTGAATATAGTTCTTAAATTATAACAAATCAATGACCGATAAAATGTGTGCAGATATTTTTAACACTTTTTATTCCGAAACAAAGTATAAAGAATAGAAAAAATTAATTTCTGCGCTTATTATTTACTCTCCTTTCGTGTCAACTTATAATTTCTCCCTACAAATTACTAAATTACATGCCACATGTATATAATTGAAAAATATTTCAGTTTTTAAGTATTATTTTATTTTATTTTATTCATTTCAAAAAATGCAATTTTTTTATTAAAAGGAAAAAAAGTAAAATTTTTTTAATGAAAATTTACTAATTAATGAGAATGTATATAATATGAATTAATTCTATTTAATTTGTGAAATTTCGACTAATTTTTAATTTCTTGTATTTGAATCGAAATAAATAAATTTATTCCTATTTTTCAATATTCATCCCTTAGAGAAATGTGAAAAAAACAGCACACAAAGAATCGATTCCAGGTTCAGATTTAATATAGGATTGAAAAAATCTACATCTATTCCCTATGGAAGAAATAAACTTTATACTCCTTTGCCTATGACATTGAAATAAATTAAAAAGCAATAAATCAATTCTACTTTTGAAATAGAAAAAATTTTCAACGTCATCCTTTTTAGAATAATAGAAGGAATTGTTCGGAATAGAATCTATTTATTCTCCATCGCGGATTTAGAAATCTAAAATTTTATAATTTATCTATTCCTTTTTTACACCCATAGAAATATTTTATTTGAAGCAAAAAAATTTTTATTCGGCTCAAAAAAATATATTCATAGGTATATATTTTCTTTGGATTTCTTCATTTGAGACAAAACCAAATTTTAATTGGTTTAACTATAAATGCCAAACAAAGAAATTTATTTTTAACTATAGAATGAATTTTACATTTTTACAATTTTTTTTAAAGTAAAAAAAATCTGTTTTAATCAATAATAAAAATCTAATTTAAAAAATTTTTTTATTTATTATAAATTTGAATTAATTGAATTAATTCTTAATCCGGGTCAAATTGACCCAGTGTGTCAATGGTAAAGGTTAAGAAACTATTTCATAAGCAGATAAGGAAAGTAACGAGCGACAATATAATTATTTTTAATATTCGATAAATAAAAAAAAAGTTTATAGCTCAGTTGGCTTGGGCACTTTACTGGGAATACGGAGTTGTGGGATCAAATCCCAGCGGAGTAGGAAAATTTTTTTTTATTTGCCTATTTAGTAAATTTTAGTAAATAAGTAATTAAATGACATTTGAAAAGTCATTTAATTATTAATTCCAATCTTAATTAATTTACAGATAAATAACCGTTCAGATTAAAGATTATGCATTTCTTTATTTTTATTATTTATTTACTTATTTAATTTAAACAACTTCCTAGGGCTAATTAGCCCCAAGTATACCTTAAAATAGCAAAATTTTTTTTGAAAAGTTGTAAAATAAAATACAAAAAGAATCAGGTATTAATTTTTCGTCACATTTGTAAAACTTTTTTCTCAAATTTTTTTACTATCTTTGGTATCAAAGACTTAAAAAGCTACATGTGATATATCTTGAATATTATCTTGGCAGACGTCATAGCTTTGCGATCTATATTCCGTATAGAAGAGAAAACAGGTTTTTATTTCGAGATATATAATTGTCTATATGTATATATATATATATATATGTATTTGCAATTGGTGGAAAGGTCGAGGTAAATTGTATATTTTCTCAAATAGATCACAATCGTGTTTGACATTTTTCAGATTCCATTAATTTTATTCGATTTTCTATATAGAAGTTTTCGAATGTTGTGCGGGCGAAACTTTCGCGTTGGCGCGATAAAACCGCGGATTTTCTATAAGCTAAAGGGAGATTCAAAGTTCTAGGAGGGTCCCTGGGATTGACGTCAAACACTGACGTCAACCACAACCGTGTCAATACACTTCTGAACCCGTACTAACAATCTAATCAAACAATTTTACACATAATATTATCACACAAAGCCATTGTCTTCAAACCCACATTCCACATTCTTTAAGTTTCCAGCTTGATGAAAAAAAAACGAAAATCGTTTTATTCAAATAAAAAAATATTAATTTCATAAAAAGAGTGTAAAAAGTAATTTTATGTTTATAGAGAATCAAACGAACAAATTAATTAAAAAAAAAAAAAAAATTTCTGAGAAAAATATGCAAATAATTGAAGTTATTTTTTTCAAAATTAGGAAAAATGTCGAGGCCCCGAACAACATAAATAATTAATAATTAATTAGGATATTTTGTTCCTTATTTATTATTAATTATTTTATTTTTCGGGGTTTGAACAGTTTTCCTAATTTTAAAAATATATAGAATTCTGTGCCAAAACCCTAAATAGGATATTCACATAGGGCTTTAGTAGGGGCCTGACCAGTTTTCCTAGTTTGAAAATAATGTAAATAAACTAAGTTTTTAAAATTACCTTTTGTAAAAAAGTTATTAACAATTAAAGGGAAGAGGTTTAACCCAAAATCTCTGACCAATACCCCAAAAGGGTGTTCACTAGATTTTCAATAGGGTTCTAAGCAGGAACTAACTAATTTTCCTAGTTTTAATTTTTAATAGTTTTTTACTATTTTAATAATTTTCCCTAAGTAGTATAAAGTAGTATAAATTACTAATTTTAACACCTTTGTCGGGCACTGGCCAGTTTTTCTGCCCGGGGCCTCACTAGAATTAGAAAAAACTGTTTAAACCCTGGTCAGGCCCATATTTCATTTTTTTTCACCGGTAGAACGCCTCCCAAAAAGTTGTCACTATGCTTTTAATTTATTAATTTATTAATTAGGGAAAACTGTTTAAGCCCTGGTCAGGCCCATATTTCATTTTTTTTCACCGGTAGAACGCTTCAAAAAATTGTCACTATTGTTTTTAATTTATTAATTTTTTGAATTTAAGTAATTAAATTGTCAGTTTTTTAAGTAAAAATAATTTTACAAAATAGGGTAATTTATGGGAAAATTAACAAGGTCCTGACCAGTTTTTCCCTAATTGAGACATTGACTCGAAACAGCCTAGCAAATCAAACCCCTATTTTAATTTTTACACACGTGAAAAATATTAAAAATTCCTAGTTAATTAAAATAACATTTTTTTACATTTAAAAAATTTTTAATTATCTAAATTACACCGAAAATGTAATGGCTTTGAATTTCCCTGAAAATAAATTCATTCAATGATCGCACTTTATGTGAATTTTTGTACGAAAAAAATAATTACTCAATGAATTCTATTTTATTCTGAAGAGGGGATTAAAATTTTGTAAATCAAATATGTTTGCGAAACAGAAAATGATCCTTGGTATGAGATTAAAGTACGTAATAATTAAAAATCTCGTCAAAAATGAGCAAATAAAAAAACCCATTTAAAAAATTTTATATGACAATTATTTCTTTTTCAATAAAAAAAATTTACGATGAATACGATTGTATATTGTTGATTATTATTTATGACGTATGAAGTACTTTTCATGAGGAAAATAAATAATTGATTATTATTTTAATAGTTATTGTGACTTTACAAAAATCCTTATAAATCATACAATTTGTTGTCCAAGGCGAAATTTAAAAATAAAAATGAATATAATTTTTTTGATTAATTTTCATTTTCTATATATGAAACTTCTTTACTATGAATTAACGTTAAATTAACGATCAAAAGACCGTGATTAAAATTCCATTTACATCTAATCTCATTTAATGAGATTAAATGTATACTGTTTTTTTTTCTTTTGTCTCGAAATAGCGTTTCATTCCTTGTCCTAGTTCTAAAACAATTCATGAAAAACGATTCCAGTAGTTTAACAAATTGTTCAATTTTCATATATATATTCTTTACTTTTCATTTCAAAGATTTCCGTTTTTCTTCAAAAGAGGACAAAAAAAGAAAACTTTTTTAATCTGAGATTGGAATTTTTCTTAAGAAAAAAAAAAAAAAAAGAAAAAATGAACGATACGTCAGAGCAATATATATGCACTGTACATTCTATATATGCACACATATGTATATAATTTTTCATCGATTAATGCCACGTTTCATCTTAAAAACAAGTCATTTTTCATTTACATATTAAATATTCATATAACATATTTTATATTAGTGTCGAGAAATTTTTAGTGACAATAATTTTTTAATTAAAAAGGACAATTTTCCATAATTATTCTTTAAAAGTTTTTATAAATTCAAAAAAGAAAAAATTTCATCTTTGTTATACTTATAACACATTTAATAGTTAAATAATTTAATTTTAAGAAATACGAAATTAAATTTTTAAAAATTGACAAATAAAGTAGATAAATCAATTTTTAAATGTAAAACAATTTTGATAGTTTCTGTTTTTTCAAAAATAACGTCAAATGTAGTGGGAAAAATGTATTAAAAGAAATTTTTAAAACTTAAATTTATCTTCAATATTAACCTCTCTTTGACAAACTTACTTTTTGCCACGCCGTTGACACACTGGGTCAATTTGACCCAAACTTCATCATCATGCCATTTAATAACACTCGAGTCAATCTTTTGAAATAAAATTAATAATTATACTTTACACAATCCTTAGTAAGATTGTTTTACACTAAATTTAAAAATACTTAATTAAATTGTTCTAAAAATTAGTTTATAAATTGATGATGTAGAGAAATTTACAGAATAAGTTACATTCGTGTTATTAAATTTAATTTTTACCAGAATAAATTTTACATTCTTACAATTGTTTTGAATTAAAAAAAATCTGTTTTAATCAATAATAAAAATCTAATTTAAATAATGTTTTTATTCATTATAAATTTGAATTAATTGAACTCATTCTTATAATCCGGGTCAAAATGACTCAGTGTGTCAATGTAATTAAAAAATTAATTTTTCCTCGCGTTTCATTTTCTAAATATTATATACGTTTATTTAGATAAATATTCCATGTTAAAATGAGAAACTCGAGTAAAGAGCAGAAAATGAGCGCTCAAGGTACACTAAATGATTTATTCATAAAGAAAAAGTGTCGCGGCTCACTCGTCAGAGAATTTTATCAAAGAGAGACCCACCATCAATTATATACATACACACATAATATTATAGCTCAGCTCTCTCGAAAGAAAGTTTTCGCGCAACATGTAAGTCATCCAAAATTGAAAATTATGTAGAAAAAAATAATAATTAAATATGAGAAATGACCTGGGTCAACACGTGCCGGAATGTATAATAAAAAATTATATAAATATATTGAATGCGGAAAAATAAATTCCCGAGGCCAGAAAAGTAAAGGAGTGCACACACACACACACTGTTAAAATATAAATTGTCACGAGTTGTAACAGAACGTTTTACAATCCCTGACGTCAATTGTCAAAGATAACGGACGCAGTGAAGTGCAACGAAATCAATTATCTGTCATCTTCAATCAGACCCCGGGAGACGTGATTCACATCTCGAGACGCACTCGTGTCGGCAGGGAAGATTCCTTATTGCCGGACACTTTGTGCTTTTTTCAGGGACGTATATATATTTGAGATGAAACATATATATATATATACACAGTGGGACTAAACTTTTCTTGACGTCAATGGCATATAACGTCGGATAATTCTTTCGTTGAATCATTGCACAATCTTTTTACAAATGTATATCCCTGATGAGAGGAGAAAGAAATTTTGCACAGTTTGCGAAAAATATTAAATGTGCGTTAACGGCATATTTTTATTATAATAAATAAGCATCATTAATTTCTCGCACACGTAATAGGTATTTTGTTCATATATGTGCGTGATATATTTACCCTGTAATTATTTCGTGGTAATTAGTGAGGAATGAGGCGAGAGGAAAATGCAGACAAAGAGGAATGACGAACATTGACGTCAATAATTGCTAAGGCTTTAAACTATAAAGACGATCAGAAACGGTTGCGCGCACGTTGCGCACGTTCTTGATTTTATGCAACTCTATTGCTATATTTGAAAAAGAAAATATTTAACTATTAATTTCAATAATATTTTTTAGTATCAAAAAAAATTTTATGTCAATTAAATTTGATTTATATAGAGAAATTATTATTTCACTTACAGTGAAATACTTACTTACAGTTTTTTAAATAAAAAATTTTCCTTCAAGTAAATATTTATTTGATAATACAAATTATTTAAATCAAATGAATTTTTTTTTCAGTGCACTTTTCCAAAAGATAAGACAAAATAATTATTTACTTCCTATTGGTAAAATGACTACATATTTACATATATGACAAAGTCACTTGATAAAGAAAAACCCTCTTCTTTGGTCATTTTAAAAATATACAAAAAATTTTTATTTTCCCGTAAATCTTGTTTTGATTTATTAATTTAATAAAAATTGATCGTGTTTTCAAATTTGAGACGTTAAATATTCATTTGGTTATAAACTTTTTAAGAATTATTAAACAGGAACTTTTTTGTGAAACGAAAAAAAAATCTTGAGTTTATAACTCGTGAGTTTTTGCAGTAGATACAGGAGTGTCCAGTCAGACGGAGCGCAAGGAGAACAAGTTGATATAAGACACTTCATACATATCTCTAATATTTAATAATTTTTCTATACAAAAAAGTTCGAATTTTTATGTCACAAAATTTATATATATAACTATTAATCCGGTGCAGAAACTGTTGAGTTCTAATTTGGCTTTAGCGGGGGCCTTGCAAGTTTTCCTAATTTCAAAAAAATTGCAAATACACTGAAAAAAATGCATTCGATTTAATTAACGAAATACTTGACTCTTGTAAAATAAATATTAATTTATATTAGATAAATTTTATACAATAAATTTTATCTGAGTCAATTAAATGGTATTTTATTCAAAAACAGAAATTATTGTTTATTATTAATTTTTTTTAACTACTTTTAAAAATTCTCTGGTTATATTCATGTAATTTATATGATTAGGAAAGTGATTTAGTCGGAATTATGTCACTAATTAATTTCTTTCAATATGATTAATTTTATAAAACTTATTTACAGGAAAAAATCATTTTTTTCCTTTTTCAGAAGTATAATATTAATTTTCATTTTCGTCAAGGTAAAAAGTTTCTTTTCAAATTAACTAAGAATACAAAAGCTAATTACGGACATCAATACTTAACTCCCGTGTAATTTACCTCGTTGTTAAAAACTTTATTATATATATAACTATACTATAATTTTAACCTATGAAGAAAAAAAGGAAGTTTCAACACGAGTTGCAAGTATACATAAAAATGTAAAGAATATTGTTAAATAATATTAGTAAATTGTAGTAATTAGTAAACGTAACAATTAATGGAAATATTTTATAGATAATTGTATAGATAATTTAAAAATAAAAATTCATTTAAATTGTTCGGAAAAGTTTAATTTACTCGTTCTAACAAAGAATGCGATACAAAATTTAAGTAGTACAACTCAATGGAAAGAAACCTCAATGAAATTCAGTAATAATTCCCGTATAACTATTTTTCCAAGTATTATTTATCTTTTTATATTTACAATCACTTATTAAGAAAGAATGTGAATAACAATCGAAACAAAAGTTAGTCTAACTCGTTACTTTTTTATTTTATATTCAAAAAAAAAATTTTTATTAAAAATTTAAAAGCGATTTGATGAAATGGGTAAAGAATTTAATTTCCAATATTTTAAACAATTAAAAGTTTCCATTTGAGTCAAAACTACAATTTTCTATCAATTAGAAACGTTTGATAAATTTTAGGTTATGTTACCTAATTCGATTTTTATTGGTAGCAAAATTATAATTTTTAATTAAATGTAACTTTTAATGGTTCAAACCAACAAAAATAAAATTACTCACACACTTTCCCTAAAACAGTTTTTCTTTATATTGTTTTTCGATTAAAAAATACCCACGCACGAAAATATGGAGTTGAACTAACTTTTGATTAGACTGTCTGTCCGATTTTGCATTAAGATTTTACAAAGTTTTAAATAAAAAATTGCAATTTATATTTCAAAAGTGTTGTAGTGAAAGTATCTGCAATTTAATTTTTAACATTTTGAACCATTAAAATTTTAAATTTGAATAAAAATTACAATTTTCTTATATTGTTACAAACGATTTAAGTGAAATAACTTGACGGCTGTTTAGTATAAGAATATTGTAATTCTTATTCATATTCAACATTTTAATACTTGAAAATTAAATTGTTGACACTTTCACTAAACAACATTTTTCTATTATCAAATAAATATTTACTTGCACCAAATAATTTTTATTTAAATGAAATAAACTGTAACTGGAATAATAATTTCTCTATTTAAATCAAATTTAGTTGACTTAAAATTTATTTGACACTAACAAAGATTAATTTGATAATAGTCAAGTATAATTCATTATTTGAATCAAATCACAAAAAAGCAAAAAAAAAGAACGGAAAATGTTATTATCGACTAAAAATGATTTTTTTTTGTTTTGTTTTACAGGAAAATTTACTACAAACGAGATATCTAGACAGTTAGTGCTCTCCTATCATTTAATCCGCCAAAATTTTACGTCATTCAAGTCAGTTAAAGTTAACGGGTCTTGAAATGAAATATCGTCGTCCCTGGAGGCAATGACGTAATGCGTGCGTACGAAGTCGCGAACGACGTTGAATCACGCGGTACAAAGCGAGGGTGGGAGTCGTCAAGACAGGTCTATTGGGGTAAAATTAGGCGTAGTGGTGCTGAGGGGGGGTGGGTGGGTGGAAGACTCACGGTAGCGGGGGTTAGTAACATGGCTGCCAGTCAGTCGGTATCGAACCGCCTAGTTGTAAAGTACCGACATGACCCCCAATAAAAGGGCAAAATCCGGGAAGTGAAAATGCGATCCACCGTTGCCGATGGAATCGGACACTGAGAACTTCTCATTGAACGTCAGGTGAGAGACACACTTAATACTCTCCCAATAATTGAGAGAATAAATCATTCAATTTTCATTATTTATTCGGAGTATATAATTTTTATTTTTTTTTCAAACAGAACCTTTTTTGTTACGATTTTTCAAAGGAAAGGTTTCTTGACTCGGGGTGTTATAACCCAAGGGGAATTTTTCTCACGCATAAGAATTGGGATTTCATGTTGTCTCTTCTTTTTTTTTTCATTTTCTTTTTCCAATATCAAGAATGTTGAGTTTGCACTTTCTGAGGATTTTGAAGCACTTTACCGGAGATTTCGCGGCTTCGAACGACCCCGCTAAGTCAATAGTCGAGAGGCCGTCGTTCAATGACGTCAACTCGGTGAATTTCGCTCGCATCCCACCGTACTTGTTGCAGAGTGCTATTGGCCTTTATGCATTGACCTCACTGTGAAAAAGGAGCCGGATTTTTATGTCCTTTTAATTTGAAAGGGGTTTTTTTTCATTGAGGCGATATTTATGGAAAAAAAAAGTATCGGATCAAGATTTTTTCGAGCTTTGGATTACGCTCAGGGTTGATATAGGGGGGGTGAGTGAACGAGAGAGAGAGAGAGAGAGAGGAGTTCAATGGTAAACGTGGGCTAACGAGATCCAAGGGAGAGAATCAAGTTGAAGGTTTATGCTTTTTTCCTTTCGTGTTTAACATTAAGGGTCACTCAATTATTATTCCCCTTCTATGACTTTTTCATTATTTTACTATGTTTATCATTTCTCCCTTTCTGACATTTATTATAGAAATTTACTACATTATGTGTTGTATAAGTGCACATAAAATGACAAAATATTACATCAGTTAAAAGCTAATATGACATTAATATATATAACCGAATCATTAGTTACTACTAAATATTATTTTGATATATAATATATAATTATAAATAATATAAATATATTATTTCAAGATTTAAATAAATAGCATTTGATTATTTATTATTTTTTGAAATCGATTCAAAGAAAAATTTTTGAAGACAAAAATTGTATCAAATTTTAATTTAAAAAAAAACCTCTTAAGGGTAAATTTTAATTTGTCTTAAGTCAAATTTGAAATTAAGAATTTTGTACTACACTGAAAAAAATATTTATTTGATTCAAATAACCGATTAATTGTCTATTATCAAATAAATATTTACTTGAACCAAGTAATTTTTCTTTAAATCAAATAAACTGTAAGTGAAACAATTATCTCTGTATTTGAATCAAATTTAGTAGACTTAAAGTTTATTTGATACAAATAAATTTTTCTTTGATAATATTCAAGTAATTCATTATTTGAATCAAATAAAATATTATTTTGTCATCGTCACTCAAAATAAAAATTTTATTTAAATGACTACTTTAATTAATATATATATATATATATATATCACTCCTACACATTACGAGAATAATCAATAACTTTTTGTATTTTAAACTGTCATACAAAAATGAAGGTATTCTGAGTGTTTCATTTGAAATAATAACCGATAAAATATAAACCAATATTATAAATTTAGAATAGCTGGATATTTCTAGATTATTATTGTTTCAAAAATAATTCCGAGTTGGTTAAAATAAAATTTATCAATTCATATCATCACTAATCATTTTCAGCTTATTGACTTTAAACGAGTTTATTATTTTTGCAAAAATAAAAATTTTTTTGTAAAATAAATTTAATAAACAAGTTAATTTAACAATAAATATTAAAGTCTAATAAAACAATTTATATTCAATTGGAAAAAAATATTTGAAAAAAAAGATTTAAAAAAAAATTTAAATAATAATAATATTAGAAAACGTAGTAAAAACGTTTTACATAATAATTATTAATGCGTTAAATATGAATTGAAAAATAGGTGAATTATAAATTGTAAATAAATTTTTATTTTATCCACTGATTATATTTTTGTTTCGTTTAATATAAAATTTGATATTTATTAGCAAAAAAGAATTTTTTTTAAATTCATCTATTTTCTCTTTTTCAGATAAAAGAAGACAGAGTCTATGAATATTTTAGACTGGTTAATTAAAATTTAACAAGAAAAATGGATACAGGAGGAGGGACAAACAAGAAACAAATCCGAGTTGGATTTTACGACATCGATGGTACCATTGGGAAAGGAAACTTTGCCGTGGTTAAATTGGCAAGACACCGAATTGCCAAGACCGAGGTATTAATAATAATAAATTTAAAAAAATCCCATTTTTTAAATAAGTTTAGAAAATTTCTCTTCTGTTTTCTATAAATTATAATTTCATATACAATTATCTGTCAAATTTGTTCAAAATTTGAATTTTTGTTAACTAATTACTCTCTATAATTATAGTCTATACTAACTTCATTATTTTTTCAATTTAAATCAGCGAAAAATTTCACTTTTTGATTCAGAGAAATATTTTTATACAGGTAGCTATTAAAATTATCGACAAGACTCAGCTGGATCCAACAAATCTCGAAAAAGTTTACAGAGAAGTGGAAATTATGAAACAATTAGAGCACCCACACATCGTTAAATTGTATCAAGTGATGGAAACAAAAAATATGATATATATGGTAAGAAAATTTCAGTAAACATTTACAAACATTTCCATTAAAATCGAATGAATTGAAAATATTTTTCTCATCCAAGAAAAAAATTAGATTAATTTAACATAGACTTTCAGTGAAAATGAAAACTTTTAAATTGCTTTGCCCTTATTCAATCAATAATAAAAAAAATAGTAGAACTTGAGAAATTGATTTTCACGACTATAAACACATGGAGTCAAAAATCATTTTCCTCACGAATTGCACATAAATTTTTATTTCTGACACATTTACCGAAAGTACAAACATTTAATTAAAAAAAGGAAATGCAAATAATATTAATTTTTTTAAGAACAATACCTGAAGAACGTTTTCAGATAATGATGAAATTTTCCTTTGAAGACTTCCATTTGAAGGTTATGTACTTCGCACCTTTGTCTTGATTTTGTGGCAATAGATTTATAACAACACTTTGTAACACACACGCAGATTCAATAAAATGTCTGGTAATGTACCAGAGTCACTTCCGTTCATTTTCAAGTGAAATTTTAATTACAAAAAACTATTTATGCAAAAAGAAAAAAACCGGTAAAGACTGACTTACTGACGCGTCGCGGACTAAACGAAAACTAGGAATAAGCGTGAAGTGACACCAAGCGGAGAAAACCTACAACTGATCACGTGACTATTGATTTACAATTTGATTGGTTATTTTCAAATATCGATATAACCTACAACTGCCCACGTGACTATTGACTTAGAATTTGATTGGTTATATCGAAAGATCGATGTTCGAACGGATTCACGGTGTGAGGTTAACTTCACACTGTAATGACGTCACGAAGAGAAATAGTTACTTTTCCTCACTGTTCGCAACAAATAAAAAATACTGTACTTTCGTTGCGTGTGTTAAAAAATCTTTTATAAAAACCAAACGAATATAATTAAAATTCACATAAAAATAAAAATGTTATTCCTTATTATAAAATAATAAGGATAATTCTAAAGGAGAAAATTTATCTTGTCTATCTTCAAATTGATTTTTCAATCAATTTAATGAAAATTTTTTTAAACCATTATTTTTGTTTTTAATTTACAGGTTTGTGAATATGCAAGCAGAGGTGAAATCTTTGACTATATAGCGAGATATGGAAGAATGAGCGAACCACGAGCCCGATCAACGTTTGCTCAAATTTTATCAGCGGTTGAATATTGTCATTCGACAGGTGTAGCTCATCGGGATTTAAAAGCTGAAAATTTACTACTCGATGCTCAAATGAACGTGAAAATTGCTGATTTTGGTTTTAGTAATAGATTTGCGCCTGGAGAACGTTTGAGCACCTGGTGCGGTAGTCCACCTTACGCTGCACCTGAGGTTTTTCGAGGGAAACATTATGCCGGACCAGAAATTGACGTTTGGGTAAATTCTTATTAATATTATATTATAAGAAAGGCTTTCCTTTTTTCTATATAATTAAACTTATTTTATAAAGAATTATTTCTTCTGAATAATTATCTAAATATTTATATATATATTTATTCAAATCAAATTATTTTAGAGTCTTGGAGTTGTTCTCTATGTTTTGGTTTGTGGAGCACTGCCTTTTGATGGATCAACTTTACAATCATTAAGAGATCGCGTTTTAAGTGGGAGATTTCGTATTCCATATTTTATGAGCACAGGTTTGTTCTTGTGAAATTATTTACCTAATTATTTAGCTAAAATTAAAGGTTTTTTTATTGAAAAATATTTTAATTAATGAAAATAATAAATAGAAATTTCCAAATTTTTCAGAATGTGAGAGTTTAATTCGAAAAATGTTGGTTCTGGAGCCATCGAAACGTTACACAATTCCTCAGATCAAAAGACATCGATGGCTTGCTGGAACCGCTGATGCAATTTATACAACAGCTTCTACAATTCCAAGTGCACAACAAGAACCCAATGATCAAATTCTAAGACTTATGCATAGTTTGGGAATAGACATTACACGTACAAGAGAGGTAAATTTTTCATCAAACGAAGAAAATTTAACATTCATTTTTTAATGATCCCAAATATGAGCTGATAAAAATTAATAAATACACAAATTTCTAAAAATGCAGCTATTTAATTTTATTTTTAATTATTCATATTTTGAAACAAACTTTCTTCATTTTACAGTCTTTGAGGAATAACAGTTACGACCATCACGCGGCAATATACTTTTTACTGTTAGAACGAGTGAAACAACATCGGACCAGTAATTCCAACAACACTTGTTGGTCATCAGTGACAAGACAAAAAGAAGACAAATACAAATCAAGGTACGAATATTTTTTCCAAAGCACATCTTTTTTGCTTCGATTCTTTTGCACAAAAATTCACAAATTTTGCGATTCCTTCCTTCCTTATAAATGTGTTTTTCTTTTGCCTTTGAAACCTTGCACAATTTATTTTCGTTAGATAGAGATTTAAAAAAAAAAATTACTAAGTATGAACAGAATTTAAGAGAAAAAAAACAATACAAAAAATAAGCAAAATGTAAAACAATAAAAATCGCAACCTTTTAATTACTAAAAGAGGAGGAACAGAAAATTTCAAAATAAAGAAAATGACATCAGTGAATATATTACAAAAGGAACTATAAAAATTGTGTAAAAGGATTGAATGTATCAAGGAAAAGAAAACTTCCAATCCTGCCTGCTAAGAAACAATCGACCAACTCCTGATACATTAACAATTATTTTATTTATTAATTTATTTATTTCCAGCGATAGCTTAGTGGGACGTTGAACGTAAATGATGGTGCAGAAATTGGAACATTTTTCAAAACAGGTTGGATTGGAAGATCGATGGCTGTCTTTTTCTGTTTTTGGTAATTTATCATCCTTCCCTAAATTAATCCTCTTCAAATTTTGTTTTCATTATCTCTATTGTGTTAATTAATTTAACAATCTTCTTTTCTTTCGCTCCTAATTTATCCAATTTTCATTAATCTATAGCCAATCGATGATCTATATTAGTTCCTAATCTACTCTAATTGTTTATGCCTGTATATTGAAAATTCAATGTTAAAAAACTATCGAAAACCATTCGCATTTAAAAATTAGAATAAATAAATATAATAGAAACTAATAGCAATGTTTTTAACACTGGATTTACGTTACAGAAGGGAAGAAATGGTCAGAGCAGGAAAACGATTCAGTTCAACAAGTTCGTCAACGGATGAGGGATGCTGCAGTGCTGAGGGTGATTTGGAAGAGGGTCCAAGTGGCGATGAATTACGAGAGGCGCAGATAAAATTAGAGGAACACAGATTGGGTCTGGACCAAGATATCAGTCAGAGAATCGATAGTCAAATTGTGAATAAAAGGTTGAGTGATTATCAGCAACATCATTTTGATGGTCCAATATTGGACTCAGTGGAATCATCAAGTAGAGCTGTGCTTTTCACGACTGGTTGCAGTCGTGGTAGTTCATCATCAGAATTATTCGAATCCAGTTTTGACTCTGGTTGTCCACCTGATTATTCAGTAACAAGTGCATGTTTCACGAGCAGTTTGCCCTCCTGCACGCCTCCAATACCACAAAGTCCATCTCCTGTAGCTAGAATATCAAGAGCCTCTCAAGGAAGACGAGCTTCTGACGGAGGTCCAAGATTATTATTTAGTCAGCAAGGTGGCGGAGACAGGCCAGTCAAGCAGCGAAGCATTCAAGGTAAATGGAGACCCAACAAGTCAAAAGCATCTGTAGTTTTAAAAAGTACTTGAATGATTCCTCAAATTTAGTCTTTTCAAAAAACAACAACCAAAGTAAATTTCATCTTGTCCTTTGAAATTATAATGTAACCCAGTCATATTTCACAAATGAATCGATTTTAAAATTTAAAAGCACAATAGTTTTTTCTAAATACAGAAAGAAGGAAATTTAAATTAAAAATTCTGTAATTTTTGCAGACTCAGGAAAGGCAAGAGGTCATTTGGATCTTGTACATTTGAGATCACCCTCAACACCGCCGCAAAATCATCAATCACATTTCAAGACTCGCGCAGAATCTGGAACTCAGTTGCAATTATTGGTCCAGCAGAGAGTACTCCAGCAGAAGAGGAATTTATATCACAGACACAGAAGTGGCGGTAGTCCAACACCGATTCCTGTGCCTTCGAGTGGATTTTCCCGATTGGGAGAAAATGTTTCACGTCAAGACAGCTATAAATTTGCTCAAAGAATGCAAATTTTGCCGACATTGTCTCAAGAGCATGGAGACGATGATTTTGCTAGAAAGAGAGAACGCGAGGAAGAAAGGTGGAAGAGTTTGCCGTCACGATTGGCGGCAGATTGTCAATTAGCTGAAAGAACACTCCTATGGAGTCATCAGGTAATCTCATAGTGAGCTTCAAATTAAGTACCCCTAGATTCATTATTCAGAAGTTAAAATACTCAGGAAGAAATAATATATTCTTTCAAATTCTCATTTTCAAATAGATGAATCACTTTATTATTCCATTCTATATATTCAATAGTATTTTATTTTACTCTCGACTCGATTTTCTTACTCTAAAGAAAAAAAAACTTTCTGTGGAAATTTTCTTCACTATGACATTATCGTTTAAATGTCTTTCTAACATAATTCCATTGCATAAATTGAATTCCATTGAAAAATTTCATCGATAATTAAGTTCTATTCCTGAATTTTCTAACTTCTGTTTTCGTCAGCATCATGAGAAAATTAGATTATAGAAGAAAAGTTAGTTATAAATTAATCGTATTCTATTTTAAACACCTTTAGACAACGAATTGTTCAATATTCATTAATTTAAGAAAATTTTCAGTTTCAATTTATAGAATATCCTACACAATTCACGAGTAGTTATGTAGCATGTGTTTTAATTTTTTTCACGAGAAACCTCATTAGCTCACAAACTACATATCCAACACAAACGCATTTTTTTTAATTTGCTTTTATTATAAATTTAAGTTCTCCTTTAAAAAAAAAAAAAAAGATATAGAACAAGCACGTAAATATATTGAGTGAAAGATTCTGACTTGGCGACTTTATTGTAAAAATATACGAATATTTTACATTATTTGTAACGATCACCATCTAGTTAGTACCTGCATTCTGTTCCTAAAAGCGATTTGTTTGTTTTGAATAAATGATTATTTTTCTTTATGCGTTACAAATTATTCTAATTTGCCTTAATATTCCTTTGCCCGATCTCACACCCTTCAGAATATAAATTGAAAATCAACTGCTACTTGTACTTTTGAGTTTGAATTTAATATATTTAATAATAATCTTTAAAAAAATTAAATTCCGAAATATTAAAAATATTAAATCCAAATTTCATCAGTTGATTTTTTTGTTTACAGTTCGAAAAAGGGTTTGAGTTGTTTTAAGTCCTGAATGTTAATTTTCATTATTACAGATCCACATAATTTCTAATTTTTCGCTCCTATTGCAAGAAATTATCTGATTTTGCAAGAGCTTTTATTATAAATTGTAGATAATATTCGCGAAAAAGCTTTCAACAAATTCCAAAGATTTCGAACATATTCGTAAATTATATTCAAAATGGAATCATGTGTTCGTAAATAATTTGTATTTTGAAAGCTTTTTTCTTTTTAAATAAGATTGAAATTTTCAGGAACAATTTTCACAAATACATGAATAGCGAATAAATATTTTCTTTCAAAACGAATGTAAAAATTATAATAATATGAAATAATTTAAATGATGGGAAATTTGATATTAGGTGGGTTTGGGAGGAGGCGCATCTTACTTACCACCCGGAAGTGTGGGTGGTTTCTTATGGCCTCCAGGAAGCAGTCCTCACTCAACGATTTTTGAAAATGTCAACGATTCAATGGAGTGATTAATTCTACTTTACATTAAGAACAAAAGAAGAAATTTACAAAGATTTTTAAATCAAGAAATATAAAGAAAAAACAAAAAGCCAATTATCCAGGCTTAAATGTGGTCAATATATTTATATAGTTTTTTCATTCCACACAGAATAATGTGAGATTAATTATTTTCTACTTGGCACTGAAAACATTTCCATTTTTTGACATCGACCAGAAACAATTTTTATATTTTCCTTATCGTAATTTTAATTAAAAAAAAACTAGATTTTCAGAATTTATTCCAAATATTCAACATCATCTTTCCAGATGTTGATCGCTTTATTATTAAATTTTAAGAGTTTACAACTATCATTTTTCTTTTCTATAGAAAATGATATAATTAAATAATTGCGAACGGCTGATGGCACGTGCTACCAAAATGTTATCGCTATATTAAAAAAATATATATATATATATATATAAACCTATAATCTTAGGGCCTCTTGGAGTCTCTACATGCATTCATGTAGAGCATGGTCATCAAACTGTGCTTTCTTGAATTTATCGCGGCGATATAGTCGCGATGCGACGTCAGCTGACTTTTATCAATATTTTCTTTTTACAAGAAGAAAAAACAAAATAAACATCAATCTTACGCAAAGAAATTTAATCTTCTTCTTTTTCTTGCAAAAGTATCATGTAAATTTTTCTCGCTTTGAACTTTTTTACAAATTAAAAACACAAAATAAATAAATTTTACATTAGACTCAAAGAATCAAATTTTAAAGGGATCAAAAATTTCTTACACTATTTTAAATGGAAACTTGTAGTGAAAAGAAGAAAAAAAATTTCTTAAATACTTCTGCAATTTTTTCTCTTTTTCATATACGTTTTCCCACCTGAAATAGTGTCAGAAAGAAATACTTGAAATTTTTTAATTGTCTAATATACAATTTCACTGGATTGGAAATTAATGTGCGGATCCTCTTAATTAAAATAAAAATCAAATTTCAATTAAAAAAATTTTTTATATAATTTTTTTTAAATAATTTTTTATAGTGTTTAATACTTTTTGACCTATTTATTAAAAATAGAAGTTGAACTTTAAAAGAAATAATGAACAATTTTCCAAGTCGTCCAATATCGAGTCGCGATTAAATTGTGTTGTTTATTGACGTTCATTATATAATTAATAAGAAAAACAATAATCATAATTAAGAATAAAATTCAGCGTCTCGAAGGTAGCACGTACGCCTTATAATAACGACTGATATATATACATACAAACATACATATATCTATCGAATACCACAGTTTTATGATAGACTGATAAAGTTAATTAAGCAACACCAAAAAAAAAAAAAAAAAAACTATTTAAATCGTTGAAAGAACAAAAGTGACGTGAGTCTCATTTTCTAGTGTTCTATTTTGTAATTATTATTGCGCTTTTAGTGGTAGTGTTATATGAACCTGGAATTGTGAGGGTTGATCTCAATAATCGAGAATTAAGTTCAGATAAAGTCCAACATTCTAGTCAATCTCTGCTTTTCTTTTGTGAATAATTTTTTTTTTTAATTAACTCGAAGGTGAGCATTATTCAAGAAACAAAAAAGTTCCATCAAGCTTTCTTGTTAAAAAATTTTTTGCTCATCTTTGATTTTCTCGACTGCCACAATGTGTAAATATTTATCGGTAGAAATTTGTGCTCAAAACTCAGAGTAGTTTCAAGAATTTAACAGCAGTGATGCTGGCTGCGAATGTAGGATCTTAAAAAAGGTACATATTTAAATGGAACTCACGCCACTTTTTTTCTTTTCTTTTTTTTTTTTGAAATACGACAGAAGAGTGGAAAAAAGTTAAAAAAAATGTTATTAAAAATTAAAATAAAGGAATATTAAGGAACGATAAAATACATCGATCGCCTAACACGATACGTACAAAAAAGAAAAAAAAATTTCGTCGTGTCTCTTCCACTCTTAATAATAGTGTCCAAAATAACATTTAATGATGATAATAAAAGTTGCAATTAGTCATTAAAAAGTAGTTGATGCAAAATATAAAAAAGATTTTTAATGAAATCAGATAGCAGGAAAGTAGGTAATAATTATTGCATTATATAAAAATTAAATATATGTATATAAAGTTAAATAATCGAATATATAACTTTATATAAAATTAGTAATTAGTAATTACAAAATCTGAAGAGAGAAAATAATTTTTTTCACGAATTATCCAACATCTATCTGATTCTATTAAAACAATTTAGCGAAGAAGGAAGAAGTGTTGCGTTCTTTATAGATGAATCAGTAAAATATACTCGACTCGTACAATTTTTTTTTTCTACTTGTTAAAACCGTGTTTGATGAGATTTAAATGTTTACTAATAAAATTTTAAACGCAATCTTAAAATAAAACATGCGTTGAAAATATACAAACATCATGTCTATTAAAAAAAAAAAGAAAATATAATATAGAGCCGGCTCAAAAAAAAAAATTGCCACATTTTGATAAATGTAAAATAGAATAATTCTAATGTTTTTCCCCTAGAAAAAGGAAAAAATAACGAATATAAAAGACTTAAAAAAAGCGAGAAAAAGGACTAATAGAATCAATAACTGAAAATTTTCTATAACGATACAAACAAACAAACACACAAAAAATTAAATGAAGAAAAAAATACAAACAACCTGTTTTTATCAATTACGTGAAGTCAAAAAATAATTTAAATTAATAAAATATTCTCTAGTCAATTATGCTTAATATTTCAACACTATTTCCATCATGAAATTTCAAATTAACTCACATAAAACAAATAACGAAAAAAACAATTAATAGAAACTGTAGAATTAATGAAAGTAGAATGCAATTAAAAAATATAGAATTGAATTAACGGAAAATTATTTCAAGAAAAAACAGAATTAGAAGAATAGTACAATATTAATAAAGAAATTACAAAAAATATTGAAACAAACTAACGGAAATAGTTAGTTATTTCTGTCACTTTTGCAATTTTAAAACAATTTCAAACAAACGAATTGGTAAGATTTGAATTTTGCAAATCTTTTTATACACCTGCCGTATTGAAAAGTTTATAAACTCGCTGCCTTATGGAATTGAGCCGGCCCTAGTTGGTTAAAATAGTGAGAACAATAAAAATCGTTGACTTCAAATTTAAAAAAAAAAAAAATCCTTTTACTCTTAACTGAACCATAAAGAAATGTTTATAGAAGATGGACAATCGATAACTAATTTGAAGCAATGAAAAAAAGATAAAACTTTTTGCAGCGTCAGAATTGACAATTTATCAAATTCTGAACACTGAAGACGTCACTTCTTTCTACATACGAATATTATAATTGATAAAATATAAAAATTGTAAAATGTAGGTCGATAGTTGTATTAGAAAGCAATTTACCGGCCACAAACATAACTATAACAACGACTACCATATTCGAATTATCCAGCATTTTTTACCCAGCATGAAAAGAAAAATTAAAAAAAAAAACAATCAAACTTCGCTCAAGAATCTTTTTGATAAACGCATCAATAGATAATAAGTTTAGCTTAAATCTCGATGAATCTATCATTCTCACTACAGGTAAATAAAATTCTCAAAACATCTAATTATTTCGAATATTTTTTACCATTTTCTTCATAACTAAAGCCCTCGACACTTGGACAATACTGTGAGAAATATTTTTACAAAATAATTAAACGGAAATTCTATTATCATCGTGATGAAAAATTCATTAATAAAAAAATAAATAAAATTTAACCATTTAAATAAGATTTTTTAGATTAAGTTTTATTTAAAGAAAAAAAAAAGAAGCGAAATTTCCATCGAGATTTCCAGAATATTCAACAATTCAGAATTTAGACACTATCAATTTGATTTGTCAATTAAATATGTTATAAACTTTACTTGTAGGAGAAAATCAAACCTTCGTTGCCTTTTTAGAATGATGGCATTCTAAGAATAATTTAAATCGAAATTTTCTTTTTAAAACTGATTAAACAAAAAAGGTTCATAGCAATTATTGTTGTTTGTTTCTCGACCAGCGAAAAGTTAAAATTTCATGGGTGCATTTGTTACTTTAAACCACTGTTTTTTGTACATGGTATGTTCGTAAATGATATGCGTAAGAAAATTTTTTCTGAAACACAAAATTGCGTAGTCAATAGCCATATGTATTTTTTAAAGTAATTATTTGCTATCAATGTTAAAAGAAGAAGAGAAAAATGGGACATGACCATATCAGAATATAAAAAAGGAATGGACTCTAAAATAATGATCGTGAATGATAGTAAATAAATACTATTTGTAAATTATAGGACTGTCAATGATGTATACAAGTGGATATAGCATAATAAATATATCTGTATGAATTAAAATTTCCGTTTTTCATTGTGTTTAAATAAAAATTTATCCCCTTTTTTAATGGGACTTGAAAATAATTCTAACTTCGAATTCGATTAATTTGGAAGCAATTATTGTACTAATTTAAAGGTCCTCTTCAAATCAAATTGCATTTTTTTACAATTCAATCAAATTGTTCAATTTAAAAATTTCCATTTAATAAACAATTTTATAAGTAATTTAGAGTTTATATTGTTTTATAAACATTGCTTTGAATTTTATATACCATTTTTTAATTGTACAAAACAAATAAGTTTTATAAAATATTTAAAAAATGTTTTCTAAAGAATTAATTTTTTTCCTTTGAAAAAGTTAAAAAAAATTTCTTTACCTAAATTTATTTAATAAGTATTTCTATTGTTATGTATTATGTCTTACTAACAGCGATAATAAAATACTCTTAAATAAACGAATTGAGACCCTCCTCTTTTGCCTTTTGTATAGTTTTATCAATTTTGTTCTTATATAATGCAATAACTTCCTCTTTGTCAACTTGAAACATGTCGGCACCAGTTTGTAAACTTTTAATTTTTGCTTCCTCTGCTGTTAATTTCTCTTCTTCGCTTGGATTCAAAGATTGTCCATCAGGATCTAATTGTTTATTATGATAATCGTCTACAATCTTGTTTAAGTATACTGCATTAAATAATTCCTGGGCTGTAAATTCGCTCTGATACACGTCTTCGGATTCATATGTGACATAAGGCTTCAACTTACAATCCTTTAAATCAGGAACAATAAGTTCAGGTATCATTTCAGGAATTTCAACAAACTTTGTCCCATCTTTATATCCAGAAAGCCTTACTCCCCTTCCTACAAATATTTTATTAGTTAAATTGCGAATTAGTCCCTTCATCTATTCATTAACTGTGCTAAACATTACAGAACACCTTACTATCAATTTCTGGTCAAAATTTTGCGTAATTTATTTTGAAGGAAGTATTTTGATAACTTAGCAAAAACAGATATTTTTTGTTCACTTATCGATGGACGAAACAACAACATTTTTGGAAAATACGAACAAAATAAGTAAAGTAAGCAAGGAAAATATTTTGCTTGCGATTTAGAAACAAGCAATTTTTTATCACTTCTGAAGAAGCAGAATCACTCATTAACATGAGATTGTCCTTAATATTAATTTTCGAAAAATAATTTCTTTTAAATTAAGAAAAAAAAACTTACGGTCAACAGGAAGTTCTGGATTTGGACCTGCTTCACGTTCTTTGTGCATTTTTGATCCTCTCTTACCGTAAATTAAAAACTTTCGGAAATTACGTTTTCCATAATTAGCGCATGAAGTAGAAATTCCTCGACTTATAATCAAACACGCAGAAGCCATTTTTATTTCTGAAACTAAAAAGAATAGAAAAATTTAAATATTCAACAAAACTTGTTTGGTATGTATCTACATTCCTTAACAATTAAAATATTTTTATAGTATGTAAAAAATGTTTCTTTACGTTAGAAACAGGATTTTGAAAAAACAATATTAAACAAAGTAATGCAACATAATTGACTAATGAAATAATTTATTTTAAATTTAATGATTATAAGTTTAGTTTTTTTTTATTATATATTATTATGTTATTATGAAAGTTCTATGTCTTGAGGTTATGTTCGAAATTCATGCTTGAACCGCACGGAATAACAAAAATTAAACAAAAAAGGATTAATATTTTAACAAATTTTGAACAAAGAAGATTGTATACCTTCAATATTGAATAATTATTATATTTCTAATATTCTTAACTTAAATACAACTAATTGTTTACTTTTTTAACTTTTTCACCTTTTCACCATTCACCGCCGGATGAAAATATCGAAATATATCGAAATTTACCGACTGCAGTCGAATGAAATAAGATATATAAAGGTCCTCTCATACTTGTATTGAAAATGGAGGGAATCGGCCCTACTGGTACTGACGGTACTGACTCTCTTACTCGTGTACGTCACCATGACAACCTGCAGGTAGGCAAGCAACCATCAGAACTGTGAGGGCGCTACTTGTACAGTGTAAATATTTAAAAATATTTTACTAAAAATACAAATTAATTTATTAAAATTATAATAATTTTGCACATTCTTGATATTCTTATGTTAAAAAATCATTTTTTGACTGTTTTTATTATACCATTATTGCATAAATGAAAACAAAATAAAGAAATTATTTTGTTAAAACGAATCGTATCGCCGCCATGTATAGGTGTTTTATTTTATGAACTAGACCAAACTAGACTCATATAAAACGCAAACTGAACATTCTTATTTTATTTTTTTTTGTTGTAAAATGTTGTAAATCTATGGTCATTGTAATGGCAAGAAGGTTACGGGATTTCAATTTTATCATTACTTGTTATGTTGAAAGCGAGCGTAAACCAATACTTTGTGAACAAATTAAAATTTTTCTTTTAAATTGATGTGCCACAATATCGAGAATAATGACAACGACTTGTTTATAACATCGAATTTGTGTCATGAACGAGGTTAACTTCCAAATATTGTGCTCCAAATGACTGATCAGGATTTTTCTATCAGTGATAGTTCCATTGTGTGTGTCAGCTGATGAGTTTGATAATATTTTTTCAAGTGTAACCGCAATCCCCAACATTTTACGTTTCCGATTAGCTGGCAATTTATTGTGATGGCAGATAATTTATTAGGAGAACTCAGTAGCGATCAGACTGAAAAGGTCCTTCAATTTCAGGTAAATTGAATTTTCTTCTAATTAAAAGTGACGCGTAATGTACAAGTAGAATATATTTGAATATTTTATTTTAAAAAGGATTTAACGGGCATTGAAGATCTTTCTGTGTGTCGAGATGTCTTGCAACGTCATAACTGGAACTTGGAAGTGGCAGTTCAGGTTTGATATGAGAAAAATTGTTTTTACATTTCATATTTACTTTTTTGATAATTTTTCAAAAAGAAATTGTAAATTTGTTAAAATTACCATTATTGCTGGTAAATAAAAATTAAAACTGAATACAATTTTTTTTAGAAAAATTTATACTTAAAATATTGTTATTTTATGAGAAAATGTTAAAATTAAGGTATTTTTATGTTTATAAAACAGGAGCAACTTAATTTGTACGAAGGTAGACCGTCAATGTACGCACAAGATTCACGATCGCGACCTCCCGCTGTTGTTGATGACACAAATTCAAGAATATATTTCAGCTCCTCAGGAAGTTCGTCTGGCGGTGGCGGATTTCTTTCATATGTTTTTTCCATGTGTTATAACTTAGTAACCAGTATTCTACAATTAGTATTCGCCATATTCAGGACAAATGTCAGACCTGGTACGAATTTCAGACACATCACTAATTTTCTTTTTATCATCCCTTTCAGAAAAATAAATATCTTGAAAATTTTAAAATTTCTGTAAACATTTATAAAATAGTAATCCTTAATTAAAAAAATTTAATTTTCAGTGTCGTCAGATCCAGTAGAAGATGTAATGAAATTCATCAGATTTTATGATGATCACTATGGTAGAAATCATCCTGTTTTTTATCAAGGCTCTTACAGTCAAGCTCTTTCTGACGCTAAACAAGAACTGAAATTTTTACTTGTTTATTTACATAAAGATGACACACAAGAAGTTGAACAATGGTGCAGGTATTTAGCAACATTTTTATTTACATTTGTATACTATAAATTTGTCATTTAAAGTAACATTAATGTATACTGCAATTTTTCAAAATATTTAATAATATTTCAGGAGTACCTTGGGTGATGCCGATATAATTCGATGTGTAAATATGCATACTCTTTTTTGGGCGTGCAATGTACAATCAGGTGAAGGTTATAAAGTTGCAGAAGCTCTTAAATCGGGTACTTATCCTTTCCTTGCTCTGATCGTACTCAAGGATAATCGAATGTCTATTGTCGGACGGTAAGAATTTTCATTTCTATTTTTGTCGGTACTGAATCTATCAATGTTTTTCTTATGGATTTAATTTATTTTTTAAATTCAATTGTCTACTAGAATGGAGGGCACACCATCCCCAGAGGAATTGAATGAACGCCTACAGACTCTTATAGATAACAACGAGATCAATTTAATTCAAGCTCGTCAAGAGCGGTAAGTGATATGATATGTTAAAAAATAAAAATGCGTTTTCAATACGTGTTTTTCACTTTTTATTTTCATTATTTTAGTGCTGAAATATCGGCTGCACAATCGCTACGCCAACAACAGGATCAGGCCTATGAGGAATCTTTGCGAGTTGATCAAGAGAAGGATCGAAAACGCGAAGAAGAACGCCGTGCACGAGAAGAGGCAGAAGCCAGAGAACGGGAAAAATTAGACGCACAGGAAATGGAAATTCAACGTATTCGTAAACAAAAGGAAATGACATCCGACAAACTCCCATTCGAACCAGAGCCATCAAATCCTAATGCCTGTCACCTTCAAATTAAACTCGGCGAAAGAACCATGAAAAGGCGATTTCTCCTCACAGACACAATTGAAGTACTTGACTTTTTTTATTTCCATTTATGACAAAATTATTTCAGATTAAAATCAATTTTCCTTTGAAATTAAAATTTTAAAATAAATTTCAATTTATTTTATAATTTTAAATTCGATACTAAACTTTAAATATTTCATTTACGTTATCTATTAATTTACAACAATTTTTCAACAGGACGTCTATCATTGGATATTTAGTCAACCCGATTCACCAACAAGTTTCGAAATAACGACGAGCTATCCTAGAAGAATTCTCTATCCAACAGTAGAGATTTTAACATTATTTCAAGCTGGACTTACTCATAGAGAGGTTCTACATGTGAACGATTTAGACGACTAACCTTACTTGACACACATTAATTGCGAAATTATAACGTCAAGAGATAAATAATATATAAAAACATATATTATATATTTGATATATTCTTGTATTTTACTTGAATATATTGTCTGAAAAATCAGTAATGTGTGCAAAAAAAAAAATCCATCAAATGCGATGTAAAAATGCAGAACTGTTAAAAAGAAAGTTTATTCTTTATAACATGCAAAATTTCCAGATACTTTATTACTTAGAAAGTAAAACTACTTCTTTTTTTAAATCAAGAATTCTGTTGTATTTAAAATTACTGTGAAATTTAAAAATTCGTGAATTATTTCAAAAAGCAGAAAACGGTAATCAAGTGAATAATTTTTTTTTGAGTATTTTTTCCAAGAAAAAAATCATTTTGTGTCTAATTCAATATTTAGAGAAATTGTTAAATGGAACAATTCTGGGACGTAATGCAAAAATACAAAGGCTAATATTAATTAATTTATGTAATTATAAGTTCAAATTGCTAACTAAACATTTGAAAGAAAACGTTTAATTACAAAAAAAATTTGCAAATGTAGAAAGTAAAACTGCTTTTTCTATATTATTTAAAAATGATTAGTTAGCATTTAAATAAATATCGAATTTAAGTTAAGTGCATTTTGCAATGCGCATTTTTTCAGAATGTTTTTTCTTTCTGACGATTATAAATTTTGTAGAATGATTTTCATAATTTATAACAAATGAAAAACGCACATTTTTGTTCATTTGAAATTAAATCAATATAAGAAAATTAAATTGTATCGAATTTTTTTGTTAACTATACGAATTTTCATTTAATTTCTCAAAGTTCAATACGGCGTCTATAAACTCTTAATTATTTGGTGTTTTTGTCAAAAAAAAAAAAAAAAATGTATCTTTGTACATACACGAGCACAGAACACACTTGCACTAAATATCATGTAGATTAAAGCACTTCGACGATTTACGACTTATTTGGTACTCTAGTCCTTTAAGAGTCGATATTTACAAATTAAAAGGATTTGCAAATCATTATCAGTGAAAAATTCCATCAGTTTTGAATCAGTAATTTTTGAAAATGTGTGAAAATGAAAAAACTTCCCCAAACATTTTTATTTTTACGACACATAAATATTAAGCTTTTACCATCAATGATTTATGATACATAGAATAATAAAAAGAAGAAACGATAATAAAGGAATATTTATTAATAATGTTATTGATAATAAGTATCTTTAATTTTGTTAATAATTTATTACAATGTAATTAATAATTAACATTCTAAATATCTAGTAATTAATTTCTTTCACTTTAAAAATGGAATATCAAAAGTCGACAGAATAAGAAAAAAGAATAATTTTTCTTATTTTTTTAAAGGATAACAATTTTCCTGAGAGATGGAATTTTTCATTGAAAATTGAGAATTCCTTTCTTTGGGGAGTATTATTCTCCTATAAGGATTTTGTATGTATAAGGACTTTGTAAATTAATAATAGGTATATTATATATTTGAGAAGATCATTGGAAAATCGTGAAATAAAACTGTTCTTTATTTAATTTGAAAAAAAAATGTTAACGTTATTGAAAACAAAAGAATAACCAGAACGACATGGTTTTGTTTTAATCTGTTTCATTAAGACATTTTAATTTTCACGTGAAGCTCCGACACATAGCTTTTAATTTAAAAAAAACATGTTTTTCTTTTTAATTGCAATTGCGGCTGCTTTACTTACTATTTTTGGATTTTCCAGTTCGCGGAATTCGTGAGTTTTTATACTTTCATTATTTTTAATAATTATCTCAATTTATCTAATTTTTAAAAAATTTATAACTTTTTTGATATTAATGAAAAATTGGCAAGATATTTAAATTCTTCTAAAAATTCAGAAACTATAGAAAAAAAATTAAATTATAATAATTTTTAAAAATTAGAGAAAATTTTTGATTATATTTTGTTTTAATAACTTAAAATTGTATAACATTTTTAAAAAATACTTTTTTTCCTCTAGGCTCCGCAACTTTTCAAGCAGAGGATTTAATCAACTAATACAACAGACAATTGGAATATTTTCATCTCGCAATGAATTGTTTGATCAACGAATATTAGACGAAATAGGAGGAGGTGAAGAACGATTAATGAAAGCAGACGGTGTAATTGCTGAAGGAACAGCAGAAATTATTCAAAATGTGGAGAATTCATCTGAGGCGAAGCCTGTAACACAAACAGAATCCAATGAAAGTTTTACTTTTGATTATAGAACGAGGAGACATGATTTGTCACGAGGTAATTTTAATTTTAATTATAAAATTATAGTCTTAGAAAAAATTTATTTTTGTAAATTTAGATTTTGCAAATGCAAAAATAATTAATTTAATCTATTATTGTTTTTTTTATTACTATCAGCAGTGGCTGAGAATAGAGCATCTTCTATTGAAAGAGACAGAAATAATGTTCTTGTTCCCCAAGACATGTGGAATATTTTGAAGAAAACAGCAGTTCCTGCATCGGAGAGAAAAAATGCTGAGACTTTGTTTGAAGCACTTCTTCAAGAGACACTCAGAGAGAGTCGAAGATTAAGAGATGAAAATATTGAGAAGGCAACTTTTAGTAATAAAACTCAAATGTGAGTATTTAATTTAAATTATTCATTATTTTAATATAAATTTTAAACGAGATAAATAATTAAATAATTTTCAAATTCTAATATAATTTACTGATAACAGAATTGGTGAAGCTACATTCGAAAAAATGATGGAAGAACAAACTCAAAATGAACTTCAAGACAGAAAGGATCATATCTGAATTGAACTATTTTATTCTTAAAAAATAAATTTTTATATAATCAATGTACAAAAAAAAGATAATAAATATAATTGACAGAAGAAATTATTAGAATTAATATCTTTATTTTGCATAAAAAATACCTCCTTGTAGTCATTTTGAATTCTGTGTATTGTACCGCTTAAACAAGATGGCGTTCGTTTTTACAAGACGTTGATTGGCTGATTACTTTTTGAACATATCTTCTCAACCCTGATGTGCGTGTTCGCATGTGCGTGGCACATATATAGAAAGTTTTGAATCGAAAAGCGCAGGCGTGACCACGTATATAAAGTCTCTTTAAAACGTGCACTCAAATTTGTACACAACTGTACATTTGCTTTCTACTTCTACCAACAGTTTAATATTTTCTTCTAGTTTTTCGTATTTATTTAAGGTGTTAATTACATTTTTTTGGTGAAAATGTCATCAGGAGGTGGTTGGGAAGTAGTTGTGAAAAATAAGAAAGACAAATCTGGTGTTCGTTCGAATAAACTAACGAAGGCAGAAAAGAAAAAATTTATCGAGAATGCTCCTAAAGTTGAAGATTTTCGTAAGTTACCATTAATAACAGAAAATTATCAAATAATTTGGAATTTGAGTCTTCTTTTTAGTGATGCAAATAAAGTAAAAACAGATCAACTTCAATGTCAAATTGTTTAATCAATTGTGATTGATTAACAATACCATATTGTCAAATGAAAATACCTGACGATTCAAAAACATTTAAATAATGTTATTTGTAATAATTTTTTATAATTGCATAATTTAACAAAATAAAAATTACCATTTCAATTATTATCAGAGAAGAGAGTAAATTCATTTTATTTTATCAGGTGTATTAGAGATAAAATACAATGTAAACAATATGTTACAATCGTGTTTTAATTTAAGAAATTGTTATTATTATCAGTACCTTTGGACCAAGTGAAGACTCTGTATGATAATTTGGAAGGAAATAAAGAAAACAAGAAACCTCCAAAAGGAAAAGAGAGTAAAACTAAGGAAAATGAAGAGAAGAAAAAGCAACAAAAGCAGCAGCAGCAGCAACAACAACAGTCTGAAAAGAAAAAGGAGGTCCCAAAAGAAAAACCGCCAAAATCTATAGAAGAAGCACTCAGAATGGTAAATTATATCGGAAGCTAAAATCTTTTAATTTTCAAATTAATTCAATTTTTTTTCTCGTTAATTATATTTTCTTTATCATTTTTAGATGAATGCAGAGGAAGTTGAAGAGATTTTAACTGCTGGACAAACTCGATTTCCTGGTGCTCCATTAATTTGGTTAAAAGATTTGGTTGCTTTTTTAAATATGAAAATTCCATTAGAAGTAATTGATCCGATATTTGCCGGCAGACCGGACGATTATCCAGCAAGCGTTGTCCCAAAATCAATCAGAACTGTACTAGAAAAAGCTATTCAAATCAGTGGTTCACAAAACGTTCAATTATTCTACGAGTTCAATTTAACGGCAATGGCAACAGATCTTGTCAAGAATCAACCAGTGGTTGGCTACAAAATTTTCATTCAACTTTTAGCAAAATTCAATCCTGAGATGACAATCACGAGTATTCCAAAATTAATTACATTGAGAAATTCTTATCAGAATAGAAAACCAATTGGCTTGTCGATAATTTGGGCACTTTCTCAAAGTGGAAAAGATAATTTAACTGTCGGTTTATCAGTTTGGCATCATGTCATATCACCAATGCTGGAAGCAAAAAATTACGCCAATTATGTTTCACAAATACTCAAAGATTTAATAACACGACATTCAAATGCAAAGAATGTCGATGTAAAAGCTGAATTGTATTTAAATATTATAGATGATGTTATTTCTGGAAAATTAAATATCGCTCCTACGTACGTCAATGAAATTAAACCTTTTAATGACAAATTAAGAGTAAGTATTAGACTTTTTTTTGTGTTTTAAAAATAATATAATATATTGATCCCAAATAAATTGATTTACATCTTTTTTTCAGGAAATGGTTTTTAAATCACCAAATTTAAAATGTCGTTCATTGTTTGAAACATTGATGGTAAAAGTGACTCCAAAGAGTAGTGCAAATTACAGAGAAGAAATTGTCCAAGCACTGGTGGCTTGTTTAATTAAAGATTCTCAGTGCTTTACTGTTTGGAAAAATATGTATAATAAGAATTTATATCAGTCTGATTTACTTTTAAAAAATATTAGTGAGTTATTTTTAATATATCATTAAATTAGCAAGAAAATTATTGTTTAAAGTAGAAATTTTCTGAAATTTATTCAATTAAGTATTTTCTATATAAAACTAAATTCATTTTCTTTTTTTAGATACACATTGGGATACTTTGAAAGTAATTAATAAAAACAATTCATTTTTGGAAATGCTTGAGGCCTTACAAAAAACGCACAAAAAGACTAAAAAAAATAAAGATATTCTCGGTGGAGAGTGCAGTAAAACCTGCCAAGTAAGTCATTTTATTATTTATTAATAACATAATATAGATATATTACATTCTCATTTTTTCTATATTATTTTGTTTTTATATTTTGATACAATTTTTTATAATTAAAAAAGAGGAAATTATAGATTTTTTCTTTAATATTTAAAGATTAAATTAAGGAAAGGGCCCAAAATCTATATATAATTCCAGGGCCTAACCCCCTCTCTCCCCTACTCACAAGTTTGTTTACTGGTTCAGATGTTAATATTTTGAAATTTAGAGACAAAAAAAAACAGATAATTAACGACTTATCTGTTATCAACACCCAATTAAGCTTATTAATGTCAATTTAACGAAAGTGAGTATTCGTGTGTATATGTGTAATTGTTTTGACAAAATTTTTCGGAGTAATACGATTCTCTTTCTGGAATTTTGAGGTTATACTTCCGTTTATTAGAGTCGTTAAATTATTGATCGCGCATCGCCTTCTCGATTTCACTTACAACAGTCGACACCGTGTCATTGATGGTCATTGACGGGAAAACAGAAAGTTTCATTTGATTTTTTTAATTCTCTATATTTTACTCCCCCTTCTTCCCAAAAACATTTTCTCTGTATAGATTTTTATATGCGAGAAAAAAAACTAGACGCATTAAAACGTGACGAAGGTAATTGAGATAACGACGCCAAGTATCCTTGAGCGAAAATTTGTTTTTAATTTGAATATGGAGCAAATTGCTTGGAATTTCTAAATCAGTTCACTATATTTGAAGTTGTCAAAACGAAAAATAAATATCTATCTATATATATATGCACAAACACTTTTATTACAAGATTTCTTTAGTTTGCATTTTCAAGAGTGTTGTGAGCAAACTTTCGCATTTTTAGATATTGATAAAGAAAATGACAGCGAAATCCAGTAGCGGTTTTCCTTGGAAAAAGGGATGTTTCATTCTATTACTATTAATTGGTTCTCTTTTGGCATTTGATTGCCGAAAAAATGGTTCCTTTGAAGGTAAGAACTTTATTTACTTTTAATATTTACATTTTTGTTGACGTATCTGAATGTTACACGTATAAATTATCAATGTCATTGAAATTCAATTTATTATTTTCTTACTTGTTAATTTTCATCATAAAATTTTATTTTGTGTTGATATTAATTATCTTGAATAATTGGGCAAAAGATTATGAATAAGTGAACTTTGATTAAAAAAAAACTCTGTTTAATGCTATTTTTTATTTTAATTAAAAATATTTATTCCAAATTCTGTTTTTATTAATTTTTTTTTCTTCTTTAAAGAAATGAATTTAACATTTATATTAGTTATTAAAGGAAGGTTTCATTTACGCGTTTAAAAATGATGTCATCTTGAATATAAATATTTACTTGTTTTTCCGTTTATAGAATCACTTTATCAGTCAACTTTTCATGAAACATGAAATTTACATTCCGTTTTCATTTTTTCATCAAATTTTAATTTTTCCGCTCCATTTTATTAAAATTATCTTAACAAGCAATTAATTTTTAAAGATTTACTAGATTTTCCAATAAAAAAAATTCTCAATCGATTTTAAATGGCATTAAAAAATAAAATTGATTTTTTATTTTATTGTTTTTAGCATCCAGAACGAACAAATTCTTGAAAGAGAGCGGAGTTATCTTATATGGTCAAAAGATTTGGACTTCAACGAAAACGTATTCCAATGATGGACTCAAATATATTGAAAATAGATTCCCTGATTATTATAAAACTACTGTTGAGTTTACGGCACCATATGTGAAATTAGGGAACGATGTTTTTATTGTAAGCAAGAACATATCGATTAAATTATATGATAATGCTGCATCCTATGTAACGGAAAAAACTCCTATTGTTGTTGCTACTGTAAGTATTACTCCATCTGATCAAACTTCTTATCATTTTCAAACTTTATAATACCTGATTTTTTTAATTATGTTTCCTTGAATTTAATTTTACAATTAAAACTTTTATTTTCAGATCGAGCAATATGCTCCGGGAATGTTATCAACAATAGAGAAGGAAAGCATCAAAGGCTTGGAATTTATTAAAAAATCATCAACCTTTGTTTGCGAGCAGGTCGTTGATCGTTCTGTAATGATGTTCAAGTGGATGGAAACAAACGTATTCGTGTAAGTTCCATTTTATTTTTTTTTCATCGAAAACAATATTGAAATAAATGGTAAAATATATTAATAAATAAATTTGTTTACAGAGGAAAATTGAGTCCACAGAATCTGCAGAAATACGCGAATCAAGCGATAGTTACGACGCAATCGTTTGCAAGTCAAACGTACGATTGGATCTATGAAAAGGTGCAAACACTATCAAAAGTTCAATGAGCGTAAAAAAAGATCTGCTTCTGTAGCCCACAATCAGCTACCAAATTCCCTTCATACCTCAAGCATTTATTAATTAGATTCCAAGAGTATAGATGATTGTACAATTTATTATCAATTAATTTTTCGCGGTCATTTTACCTGTGATATTCCAAGAATGTACCCGATTGACAATTCAACGTCTCTATCTCTTCTAAAAAGAATATTAGCGATTACCAAAAACATTTTTTTGTTTTGGAAAATGCAATGGCGAAAACGGTTCCTTGTCGTTTTAGAAAAACGTGCCATTTTTAGATTGACTATTTATCATGGAATCATCAAGTAAGAAAAAAAAACATCGTGTCAAAGTATTTTGTATGTTGTTTGAGTAAATATCTAAAAAAAAAAAAATAAATGACTTTTCATAAAAAAAATATATATATATGTATATGAAAAAGAAATGAACAAAAATTGAGTATTGTTAAATAGACTATGTAATTGATAATAATTAGAAAAGGCTAATAATTATTTGTAAAAATAGATTTGAAATTTTTCCTCTTTCTAATGTTTTCTGTAAAAAAATTAATTGTTAGGGAATATAAAAAATAATGAACGCACAAACTTGTAGCAATAGCAAAGTATTAATTTATAAGAAATATGACCGATCATGATTTTAACAAGAATTAGGTTCTTATAAAGGAGATCGAAGGAATGCTTCGTGACAGTGGTCACACAATTCACACACGTGTGTATATAATATATACTGCAAAGTTTTTTTTTTTTGTCACAGACAGTATTTTTTTAAAATATTTTTTCGCTCTCTCTTGAAACTTTCACAAAACAGTCTTAGCGCGTATATATTTATATATAAATGCTCGAAAATAAGTGTAGTACTCGGCGATTGAAGACAATTTTTCTTTTTCAAAGCTCATACGGGAAGAAGAGCTTCATTGTATTTTTATAAATTTGATTACAAAGATATTCCTCTTCCTCATCCCTAAGACTCGCCAACACTTCTAAAATTTGTCTGCAATTAAACAACGGAAATTAAAAATGCGTTAATGCGATCCATTCTGTGTAAAATTGTTAAAAAGTTATTGAAGAAAAGAAAATATAAACTAACACTATGGTGCAAGGTTCGTTTCGTCCTTTGACCATTTTATCTGGTTGCCATTTTTCCTTTTTCACTGAGGGGAAGCGGGTGACAACATCTTTGAATGAGGCATGAGTTGGCCTAATCTCACACCAAGGACAATCTGTTTCTATTACCAGTCGATCTGATGGAATTGTGGTAATTACGCACAGATTTTCCTCTGTTTTTAACGAACTTGAAACAAATTCAAATATTATTTTAGAATTTTAATTAAATTATTTGTTTTTACAATGTTAACGTTTAATTCTTATCACTGGGAAAGTAAATTTCAATTGTTTGAAAAAAATTAATTTTAATGAGTTGAAAATAAATTGTTACTAATAAAAAGTGCGATTACCATCCATTAATACCAATATAAAGTCCTAATTGAAGTAAACTGTATGCTTCCTCTGTGTTCCCATCAAATGAATGAACAACACCGGATAATTTTTTATCTTTGTGCTTTCTAAGTATTCTAACAAAATCTTCGGCAGCATTACGGCAGTGAAGAAACATTGGTAATTTCAATGTCGAGCAAAGAGAAAGTTGCATCTCAAAATACTTTTTTTGTATATCCTTTGGGCAGAATTGAATTCTATCATAATCAAGGCCCATTTCTCCCACTGCCACTATTTTATCCTTGTTATTAATCGCTATCTCAAGAAGGGAACTGAGATACGCTTCAGGATCTCCGGATTCCTCAAATTCATTGCATCGCGTTGGATGACAGCCAACTGTCGAAAATAATCTCTCTGTTGAAGAGAAATTTAATCAATTAGTATTTTTGTCCCATTTATGATTATAAAAAACGAATAAATTTGTTTCCAAAAATTAAATATTTTTTAAACAAAATTATATATTAACAGACCATCTGTTCTGGCAATTTCTAAGGCTTTTCTACTTTCTTCAGCACTGCCAGCAGTAATTATAATTTTTGACAGATTGTTTTCCCAACTTCGTTTTAAAACTTTATCTAAATCCGGCTGATGTTTCTGGCTTTCATGATAAATCCCCTGGTACATTGGATCTGTTAAATTTGCACCTATATCTATAAACTTTCGTAAATTTATCATCTTCTTCAACATATAACGGTGTTTTAATTAATTAATTAATTCCACCGACACCAATCAAAGTCCATTTGATAAAATAGAATTTATTCAACGTGCTGGAAATAAGAAATACACTTGTATTGACAACCATTTTCAACTGTAATTATTAGATCTTTTATTATTAAAAATTTAAGGTAAATATAGCATTAATATTATAATTATTTCCTCACCCGTACAATGGACCATGAACCAATTCAATTATTATTTTTATCAATATATTGCATAGTTGAAAGCAACGAGAAAACACGTATTATGTATAAGAAACCTAAATACAAGAAAATAAATTTAATGTACAAAACATAAAATAAATTTTATAAAACATAAACTAGTTAGACGGGAGTATTAAAAAGCAAATTAATATAAATGAAATAATAAAGAAACAAATAATCGTATATACATAAGAAAAATATAACCTACAAAAAGAAGCTTTTACTTACTTACATATATACGTACAACAATTTTACTCAATATAAACTCACAATGAAATGAAAATCCAGTCACAATCCTCTGGTGCAATTAAAATATCAATATATCAATATATACACAGTAACAAGTGTATTTAATCAGGGTAAGCTCTGTTGCAATGTATCTTACCTACTGAGAGTATAATGCTACTTTCCTCCAGCAGATGCTTTCTGGCTAATTGAGTGGTAAATTCAAATAAAAATCTTCCATTTTCCAAATATAATTTTAAGTTATGTTTTTGTTCAGTACAGGAAGTAAGAATTGTACAAGATCCACAGTTTATTACGATTATTATTCCGTTTATTAACAAAAATGAGATATTTAATAGTAAAGCATTTCCTGTTACATTTCTCGAATTCAGCACTCTAAAAATTAATGAGTTGTAAATTATCCAATCAATATACATTATTGACGAATTTCTTGAAATTCAGTAATTTTATACATGAACATTCAAACGATATATATATATATATATATATATATATCGTTAAGATATATTTACACATTTTCCGATAACAATTAAATTAATTAATTTCAAAATAATTTCATTTTGATGTATTTTGTCATTGTCCTCGAACTTTGAAAAAATTGATGAAAATTGTTTACAAATTTAACAATTGGGATTTTATAATATAATTTTTAAACAAATTTCCTTTTCTTCGAATTTCGTAAATATTTTTGGAAAAAGAAATTACTTTAGTTTTTATATTTCTATGTTTATTAAAAGTATTAATATTTTGCAATCACGTTTTTCGTGAATTTCATAATACTTTAATAAACAGTCTATCTTAACATCTGCTCTTATTCTTCTTCCTCTTCTTCTAACTCTTCCACTTCTTCATAATTAATATAATCTTCTTCTTCTGCTTCTTCATATTCAACATCGTCAACATCCTCCTCTTCTTCTTCTTCTTCTTCTTCTTCCTCTATTTTTATTTCCTCGAAAGTAATGTCGTCCATTACTTTACCCGCCGATCTTGATTGACCTTCCGAATTACTGTTGTCACTATCTTCTTGAGTCACATCAATTTTGTGTTCCTTATACACATGATTAACGAAATTTAATTCTGTAGATACTAACTTTCCACAAACTTCACATTGCAATGCTGATCCATCATCTGCTTGCAGGCAATGTGTAAATTTATTGTGTCGCTTGTAATTTGTTACATTAAGTTTATGTTCTTCGTAGACATGAGAAACAAAACTTGTGTCTGTCTGTAATAATTTGCCACATACTTCACATTTTAAAGTTGATTCATCCTCTGCTTGCATGCAGAGCATTAATTTTTCATATGTCTTGAATTTCTTTTCATGAAGTTCCAAATGTCTATCGTGATCGACTCGAAGACTGAATTCGTATTTGCAAATTTTACAGTAAAGAAAATGTTTTTCAAAGCGTGTATGGGCGCGTAGAGTCGGGAAACTGGAGTAAATTTTCAAGCATATTGGACATTGTAAACATATGTGATTTTCAAGATTTTTTTTTGTATCGAACAGAGCGGAACATGTATCACATTGATAAGTTTTCTTCTCTTTACAAGAATGTTTGAACCAGTGCTTTTGAAGTTGATGTACAAAATCGAATGATAAGTTGCAGGAAGCGCAGACAAAATTTTTGAAATGATCCCTTTTGTATCTCACGCGAAAGGTATTTTTTGCCACTTCCATGTGACTTTCGAATATTTTCTTTTTAAAGAAGTACTGATTACACACCTCACATTGATTTTCATGACTTTTCAAATGAGAAGAAAACATTTCCAAATCATCTGTTGAATAATTGCAGTAGTTGCAAATTAACCGTTTACCAATTTTTTTTAACGCGTGTGTTAGCAAGTGACATTTCAATCTTTGCCGTGACAGGAAAAGTGCATTGCACGCAGGACATTTGAAAAATTGCTTTTTGGTATTAAAAAATGTAACTGAATTTGTACAATTATTTTGACTGACAAATTCCTTAAGGCGAAATTGAATTGGTTCGAGTTTATCGGCAAGAGAATTATCGTCATTATCGTTTATTGTTACTACTTGAACAGCCTCTGCATCGTCATCAAGTTTTAATGGATTTTCCAATTCGGCATAGTTCGGATCTCCCGTTATTACCTCTTCTTCATGATCCAGTTCTAACATAGAAGTAGCAACGAATTTGAACTCTTGTTCCTCAATTTTTGGCGTATGTTCCTCTAATCGATGATTCTTTCGTTTTTTCCGTGAATTTTCCGATTTGTAGTTCATTGAACTACTTTTAGTGCCAGAAAAGGACATATTTTGTTCGTTTTATTAATATTTAATGATTTTGACGTCTGAAATGAAAAATATATCAACATTTTTATGATTTCACTTGTTTTGATCAAAAATGTTTAATTAAAAATTGGATATAACATTTATTGTTAAATAAATATAGTAAATTTTATATTGTTATAGTAAATGTAAACTTACCAGTGAATTCTTTTTAGAAAAATCAGTATATGAAAAATACTTTTTCCATTACCTTTTCACATTTTTTTATAATTTTAACATTTAAATGTAACTAATTATAAGATATTTATGATTGGCGTTGCACTTAATATTTATAATATCTTTAATAAATCTGATAAATAATTTTTGTCCACGTTTGTAGGTTAGGTTGAAAAATTGTTTTAACTTTTTTTTACTTTTTCTCACTTCTGTACTTCAATTTCAGATTAATTTTCAGATTTACAATTATAATAAATTAATTAATTACTTTGTACCTTTACCATTAAAGCAAAAATACACAATTATTTATAAATTATAATGTTTAAAACAATGAGGGAAAATTGGAGCAAGTATGACGTTTGACAAAACTTTCTCAGTAACGTATCAATTTTTCAAGAATCCCGAGATTTGTGAATTTCTCTTTTCACTGAAGTAACTAAAAGGGGTTCTTATATTTTAATTTAATTTTAATGTGGAAAAAATAATTATAACAATAATTTTTCATTTTTTTCATTTGTCGATGGTTTAAAAATATATTTAATTGTGCTTTTTAATAATAATATATATATTGGGTAAAATTTCTATAATTAACGTAGCTTACATTTAATATTTGTATCTAAATTTGTATTAAATAGAACTTAATATTAAAATATCATACACATTCATACGCATATTATTTGAATTCATTAAGTGCTATTTGATTTTCGGCAATTAGCGATTTTTTTCTACAAATCTTTTGCTTAAAAAATAGAGTGTATATAATTACAGACTTTTTACATATTTAGCATTTTGTGTTGAATTTATTAATTTGAGAATGTAAAAAACTTATTAACAATTGTATTATTAACTATTTACATATAACAAAGTCCTGAGAAGAATTTTTATAATAATTTCTTTATAAATTATCTAATTTCTATAACGATAATTATTATAACAATTTATTCTTCATGAACCGATATTGCGTCTCGTTCTCTCAAATTAAAAATAAAAACAAAACAAAAAAATAGTAATAACAGAATCATAAATTAATCTTTACTTCGTTTCTTTTTGTACTCGTGACCATGCTGATTATATTGAGCATGATCAAAACCAATTCCATAACCACCATGAGCACCATGTGCACCATGAGGAGGAAGTTGAACTCCAGATCCATGGGCAAAACCATGACCGTAACCACCTTGAGCTAAACCATGTCCAATACCATGTCCATAACCACCTTGACCTAAACCAGGTCCAATACCGTTTCCAAAACCATGACCTAATCCTCCACCAAAAAACCCTTGACCTAAACCACCACCTAAACCACCACCTAAACCGCCACCATAACCCCCACCAAGACCGGAAATTCCCAGTCCGTAATGATCATGAACTGGTACCGGCACTGGAATTGGAATTGGTACCGGAACTGCATGTTTTACGGGAATTGGAAAGGGATGATGTACCGGAATGGCAATTGGCGTTTTTATCGGAATCGGAATCGCTTGCTCCACTGCAACTGGAATTGTCTATAAAATAAGATATATTTGATTTATTTATGAATTATTACTCAAAATTCAAGTATCAATAAGGGATTTTCTACGAAAATTACAAGAAATTTTTTTCTATTAGATCCCTTTCTTCGTAGCGGGTCACAAAATAAATGATATTATTTACCTGTGGAATCGGAATCGGAACTGGATATGGTTTATGCACGATCTTTTCATAAGGTACAGGGATAAGTTTTTCCACAGCCTTTTCCACAACTAGTGGCTCGGGGATATGTTTTTCTACGGTTTCCGGTTTATTTATTGCATAACCCGGAAATTCCCTTTGCTGTGGTGCTTCCCCATAAATGTTCGAACCAGTTTTCCATCTAAGGTAACAATTAAAGGTGGTTTAACTTGAGAGATAATAAAAATTTTTCTCTTGAAAAGTAGAATCGAAGCGAAAAGTGAAAGGATGATAGTGAAGAAAAAATATTTACAATGACATTATCAATATTATTATTGTAAATATTTATACTGTTGTTTTTATTTTCGAATTTCATATGAATGATGAAAAATTTGCACTAATTCTATAAATTATCTTCTGTCTCAATTTCAATTTTCTCCGTGACTTTTCTATGTTTTTTAGCTTTCTCAAGACTTAGTGAGCAAAATTTAAATTTGGATTTTTGAAAATATGATTTTATCTCCTTACCCTCCAAAATTGGGTCCACTTAGTGGAAGTTCAGGTCCAGTTTGAAGAGTCGGTAGCGTATGTTGATGAACATGTTGATGATGTTGTTGATTGAGGTCGTGAACTTCTAAATTTTGAAGACCAATCCATCCGGAACTTGAGATTCCACGTTTTTGTTGCATTTGCTCATGATTTGCATCCGCAAATGCAGAAGTACACAAAAGTGGAATCAGCAACTAAAAATTAATAATTAATAATCGAAATGGAAAGTTAAATAATTCCCGCAATTAAAATCACAAATTTTGAAATTGAAACGAAAGTAATAAAAAAAAAGGGTGGGGGGTAAGATTTTGAATTCTCACCAAGAATATCGACATTGCTGAGCTATGCTGATGGACTGTTGGGAGTTGTTGACAAGAATACGCTTTTATATTTGCTCAGGGAGTGGTCCAGATCGTGTTCCCATCTTTGATCAGATCGGGAACTCAGCCTTGCCCACCAGGTATTATTTCCGGGGAGGAAAAGTATAATATTATAAAAGAAAATCCGCCTTTGATCGTGAACTTTCGACGTAACGATCAATTTTGCTTCCTCAATTAAAAGCTTTGTTGTTCAAAAATTTTTTTTTTTACAACACACTAAATAAACTTTCCTCCGTATAAAATCTTATATAAAATTTTTTTCATTATTTTAATAATTTTATTCATGATCAAATATCCACGTCAGATTTTTGAATTTGCGTGAAAATTACCGGAAATAAGTTTGACTGATTCATTCATTCAAAATTTTTAACTAGACCCACAAGAGTTTGAAAAAATTATTTTTTAATAAAGAAATTTTCTTCGCAATTTTCTTTTTTTTTTTTTTTAATAAAAAATTGAAAATGAAAATTTTAAGGGAAACTTGTCTCTTTGGAATGAGAGATCGTTTCGATACTGAGTGTTAGCTTCATGCCACTGACCTAGTTGAAAATTTATTATTCTTTCTTCGTTCCTCTCTTGTACACGTACTTCCGGTGAAATCAAAAATTTTCATCCCCATATACTGCATATGGAACTACAAATACTGGACCTGAGGTTAGTTGTCAATATATTATTATATATCTTGATCGATAATCTTCAGCAGTGACTTGAGTCGTTAATTCATTATCTTATCCGGAATGGAAGTGAAAAGTGTAATTTCATCGAATATTAATATTAATTATTAAAAACAATTAGCTTGAATAGAAAATTTTTTTCTATACCTGAATTGAAAACAGTTTACAAATATTCTTTTTCACTATTTTTTGAATATTTTATGTTTTATATTTCATATTTTTATATTTTCCGGTACAAGACGTTGATTAAGGTAATGAAGAAAGTTTATTTGGAGAAATATCAATCAAATATGCAAATTATCAATTAAATTATGAATTTGATGAATGATTTCTTTTAAAAGTTTAAAAGTTAAATATTTATCATATTGAAAATGAACTTGGATATCTCTCGATGTAAAATTAAACTGTTTCCTTGAAACTTCAATAATATAACATTGATAAAATAATAATGAAAATAATGTTCATAGATTTTTTTTTTAAATTAATAGACTCATTTAAATATAATTAAAATTTACAATTCTCTTGAAAATTTCGGTTCAATTTTTCTCAATTTTTTCTTCAATTTTCATTTTTTCTCTTAAATAAATTGCATATTTTATTACTAGCAAAATAAATGTTTAAAAAAGAGAAAAAAGAATGAAAATATAACAGTTATTTACAATTAATTAAATTAATTAATTAAACTGAAAAAAAATTTATTTGACTATTTCCAAATAAATATTCTATAATTTATCATTAATATTTAAAAATAAATATATTTAACACAGAAATTATTATTTCACTTACGAAAAAATGAAAAAAAAAATAAATTCGTTGAAATGAGATTAGTTATTGTTAGAAATGTGTATATTACATGTGTGACTTGAAATTGCTTCTTGCATTATAGCTCTTTTTCTGTATCAACTGGAACCTTTTCTTTTCCGCATTGGAATTGCATTGAAGACTTTCTTGAGACTTTCATTTTCTAACGCGAACCATTTTTATTATACTTCGATACCATCCATTCATTATTCATTACAGATGTATTGTAAAACAATTTCTTTGCACTCATAATGATATTGTAAATTTTCATAAATTATAATAATTAAGTGACTTATATTCATCAACGGTTGTACAATAATTTTCTTTTAATAAGAAAAATTATTTTGCAATTATATAATTGAAACATCCATTTAACAGAATATTGATCAAATCAATAATAATTATAATTATTCCAAATTAATAAATAATAATTGCTTATTATTGTGTTTTATAATTAACATTTATCATTATAAATGTTAAATGTTATATGATAAATGTTAATTATAAAACAATTATGCCTCGTTATGGTGATATTTGTCATAATTAATAATTAATATTAAATAATTTAATTAATGTTCAATGAAGGTTCCAATTATTAAAATAATAATTAATTCTAATATTAATTAAATAATTAATCACATTAATCATTAGAACATTAATTATTAATTAAATTAGTTTTAAATTATTTTTAAATTATTATTATATTATATTATTATTTTTTTTCCTTAATATCATTGTTTGCAATAAATAATTAATAGAATCAGTAAAATTTCGACTTTTTCTGGTGTTTAGTGTTGGAAAATAATTAGTACAGGTAGTATAAAATTATTAATAAGGCCAATGAACTTAAAAGTATCAAATTAATTCCAAATTTTTGGATCAATTTGATATTTTTGGCATCAATTTGATACTTTTAAGTTTACAGTGGGAGCAAATTAATTTAATCACGAGATATGTATTTATTTCATCAAGATTGAACTGTAAGAATTTTTCACGTGCTACTTTCGATACCTAACGTGAGTTACGCATTTAAATTGCATTAAGAGAATTTTAATTAATCTTTTTCTCTAGGTCATTATAAAATTTTCGATAATGTGCCAAGTCAAGTTCAATGTTTTATTCTTCTAAGAAAAAAAAAACAATATATTTTTTCCCGCCCTTTTTGTATAATATTTTGTTCATTATTTATTTTCATTCTAAATCCTTTGGTATCGTTTTTTAAAATTGATTTCTACTTTTATACTTGTTCGAAAAAAATTAATTTTTTCTTTATATTTCAAAGTTCTCTATTAAAGCAAAGCGGTAATTTTCGAAAACTATTTAAATCAATATAAATTAATATATTATCACGGTATACTTGATAGGAAGAAATTCCTTAAATTTTCTCGATATTAATTTCAAAGACAATCGGAAAAATTAAAGGGGAAGAAAAAGCAAATTTGGCTTGCACCCAAAAGGATTAGAAACAGCGAAAGTTATATCGAATCGACAATCAATATGAATACTCCAAACTGATACATTGTACGATGAGTCCTATAAATACTTATAGGGGTCACAAATTAGAGAGTAAACTCAGTTTTTCTTCAACCTCGATGCTAACAGGAACTAATTATAAAATGAAGTTCATTTTGGTACTTAACGATTTTACAATTAAATCGAAATTAAAAAGAAAAAAAAAAGACCTCGAGAAAGTGAATTTGTGTCCAACTAATGGATTTTTGCAGAAAATCAACATATATGTGTTATTTAGTGAACTCGAGTGTTACTAATTCATTATAATTACTCGAATAATTAGTGCAAAATTTAAAAATCAATAGATGAACATTTCTTATATCCCAGCATTTTTTCCCCTCTATTATTAAAAATTACAAATAAAATTAATTCCGACAAATTAAATATAAAAATTAATTTTAATTTCATCAGTGATTGCAAATTAATTTTGTTTTTAATTTTAATTTCAAAAATTATTTTTCACTATTATTGATGAAAAAATTAATTTTTATTTGGAGAATGGAAAATAAATCTCGATATAATTTATGATTTAAATATTGTTTCATTGTTTGTTGCAGACAGTGACATTTATTGCTGCTACATCAGCAGTGATTGTTGAGAAACGGGAAAGAATTAGTTCAATTTCACCAAAGAAACACGGAAAAAGGGGAGCTTTTAGTGTTGAATATGGTTATCCATCACAGGAACCAGCTCAAGTTTACGAGGCACCTAATCAGCAAATTTCACACGGTTACGATTATGCACATCCTGAACCCGTTCAAGTTCAACCTGTCGGTCAGTTATCGAATAAGTTTTTATTATCCCTCAATCGATTCTTATCCAAATTTAACATTTAATTATTAAAAATATCGAAAATTGTTGACACATTCACAAACAAAATTTTTTTTAATGTCAATTGTAAATTTATTTAAAAATATATATATGAAATTCAAATGTTGGACTAACTTTTGATTTGACTGTCCGTACCATCTTTCTTTAAAAATTTTGGATCAAATGAAACTAGAATCGATTATTGAAATTTTTGGATAAATTGAAATTTTAATAGATTTAAATTTGAATAAATTAAATTTGAATAAATTAAATTTGGATAAATTAAAATTTGAATGATTAAAACATTTGGATGAATTAAATTTTGGATCAAATGAAACTAAAAGCGATTGAAATTTGGATAAATTGAAATTTTAATAGATTTAAATTTAGATAAATTAAATTTGGATTTAAATTTGGATGAGGTAAATTTTGGAGTTGTTAAATTAAAGATTCAAAATATTGACCCAATATTTTAAATTGTACTGGATTGTTTCCAAATTGTATAATTGTAACTAATGTAATTTCAATAAATAAATTTTCAATTTCCAGGAGTGCCGGTACTTCATCCAGTACCGGTTCCTCATCCGGTTCCGGAACCGCAACCAGTGCCAGTGCCACATCCAGTGCCAGTGATTCACACAATTATAAAGCACGTACCAGTGGATCGACCAGTATCGGTGCCAGTAGACAGACTGGTACCAGTGCCAGTAGATAGACCAGTACCAGTGCCTGTCGATCGTCCAGTACCTGTACCAGTTCCGAAACCCTATCCAGTACATATTGAAAAAATTGTTCATGTGCCAATTGAAAAAACTGTCCATGTAGATAGACCGTACGCAGTTCCGGTCGCAGTTCCTAAACCCTATCCAGTTCCAGTTGAGAAATACATTCACATTGACAGACCATATCCAGTGCATGTCGCTGTGCCAGTACATGTGCCAAAACCTTATCCAGTGCCAGTAGCGATACACACTCAATATAAACCATTTCGCGGATGGTAAATTATTTTCTCTCCCTTTTTTTTCATACTTGACGCACACTGAACTGATTTTATTTTTTATATACAATATCAATTTTAGATACCTATACATAAGTTAAAATATTTTTAATACATTTTTTCCAAAACTTGGAAAAAAATTTCAGTATTTCGAAAATTTGGAAATTTTTTTAACATTGTTAAAATTGATACTAGTTGTAAATTTCGAATCATTTACGATTAATGGAATAAAATTTGATTCATATGTTTTTATACATATATATATTATTTTCTGCTTTAAAAGTTGTAGCACCTTCGCATTGATTTAATTCTTGGTAGTCCTTGTTAAATACTTGATAATATAATTCTTAAATTGCACATACATAGCATTGACACTGAGAGTGCGATTCACGACATTTGCTATGAAAGATGAGTCAATTGAAAGTGCTTGAAATTTGTCAATTTGTCTCTTGCCTTCTTCTTCTACTTTTATCAATTTTTTTTTTTTAATTTTCTTTCCCACTTTAAATCTGAATTAGTAAAAATCTTAATTAATTTGAATTATTTTTGCTGAATGATGTTGAATGATTTTTGTTTTTGAATTAGTTAAATTTTCTTCTAATAAATAGTAAGAAAAACAAAATTTGGCTACTAATTTATTAGTAAATTAGTGAAAATTTGGAATTAGTTTAAATTTACTTAG